>DWNE01005437.1:0-13989 GCA_018249875.1 Cecropterus toxeus | reverse complement strand
TGTATCCTACTAATATTAAAAGACAAAATTTTGTATATCCTCACATTTATCACATGCATACATAATTAATTTATATTACCTAGACTAGATGTATGGATATTTTGAGAATTATTGATTTTATAGTAATAAAGTATAACTAAAAAACTGATTATAATACAATAAATCAAACCTCAATAGTACATCCGTTCAAGTCCAATATCTTTTGAATCCTAACTGCTGAAAAGTCACCCTTGGTGTCAATATACAGAACTGGTGATTTTAATTCCTTAGCACAATTAATAGCTAGTTGAAAACATAGCTGAGTTTTTCCAGAACCAGCCAAACCACATATTTCTGTGATGCATCCAACTGGTATCCCACCATCCAATGCTGTATCTAAGCTATAACGTAAAATTTCGTAATGAATTTAGGATCTCATTTATTTGAAATATGGAGTAGGTATATAACTAAATTGCACATAGACTAACATCCACACACACATACGCACACCACAAGTACTTTATAATAATAATACTTTATAATGTGATAGAAGTAAATTTCCCTAATGTTAACATTAATACTCAACTTTGTTGATTTAAACTGTATCTTGTCATGTCTCGGTGGATGAGCGGGGTACCTGTAACACAGGTCTAGAACCAGCGCCTTTGTGATTTGTATAAGTGAAAATGTTTTTATCAATTTTTTCCATTTTTTTACATAGAAGATCATCTTGCTAGGTGGTAGAGCTAATAGTTTTCCAGGGAGGTACCACCACTACACCTGTTTTAGTGTGAAGAATTTATTGCATTTCGATCGAAAGGTGTGGTTGCCGGTTCACTTGAAGCGACCATCTCAGTTCTCGATAACAGCACAATCTGTGATTGATTACACATAGAACATCTGTTTTGTATGAAGTTGATTACAGATGTTCATACTGCGTCCACTTAATGTTAACTGCAGTAACCAGTTAGCATTAAGTGGACTGGGTTTGGTGGTTTACTAGTTCAACCTTATAAAATAAATTACATTGTGCACCTGTCTAAATAGGTGGGTATGGCTGTCCTTTTGGATAAGCTTTTGGTGAACAACATTGAGCCATGTTCTAGTGGTGCAGAATATCGAGATAAAATACTATTTCTTACTTCCAATACCTCAGGTAAACTTAATTTAGATATTTTTGACAATTTTTCTGTATCTTCTTGAAGAAAGTCTGAAATTGTTATTATACGATTTTGCGCTAAAGTTTTTAATATGTTCTCCGTAAGGAAAACGTGATCTTGCATTGTTAATTTCTGCATGGTTAAATAATTTGCTTTAGTTGTGTTAAAACCAAGTAATACAAATACTTAAATTTAGTTCAGCTTCAGCTTAAGTCAATAACACAACACAACCACAAGTTAAAATAAAAGTTCGTTTTAACTCGACTCAAGTAAATTGTCAAACTCGTACTCGAATAAAAAAAACTCGAGTTACCGAGTAATACCGAGTCAGCTCTTGGCTACTCTATAATGCCGAATGCGCCGTTTGTATAACTTGTAAGTCGTTCACGTACTTTAGTAAAAAAAAAATACTCAATTTTAGTCTAAAAAAGTGTAAATTACGGTAATGTAACAGAATATTACGGTAATGTAATATTCCGTTTGTCGTTTGTTTATATTCCTACTATTGATGTACATTGATGAAAAGTGTTATTAAATCTTAAAGTGCTTATTTAAGGTATTTGTATTTGATAGTAGGTATGAAACTTATATAATCATTTTGTTTTAAAATATGAGTGAAAATGAAACTATATAAAATAATCAATGTTACTTTATTTGGAAGAAAATAGTACCGAGAAAGCTGAAATAACATGTCATTGTTATTCGTCATGGAAATTTAATAATATTTGCTTCTTATGAAGACATTTCACTTTGTTGATTGCTTAAATAAATAGCATGTAATAACCAAAAATCTGTATTTTATTTTATATACTTATAGAGTGCCCATGACTTGCCACTATTTTATTAACGGTATCTGTAATATCTATACTATATTACTATATTTAATATTAAAAAAATAGTAGAGTCTGTTTGGTTGAACGCGCTAATATCAGGAACTACCGGTTCGAATTAACAAAATCTTTTTGTGTTGAATAGTACATTTATTGAGAAAGGCTATAGGCTATATAACATATATGTTTGTGCTTTCTTATGTAGTAGCGGGTGAAACCGCGTGGCACAACTAGTTTAATATAAATATGATAAAACAAATTTGCATCTTGGCAATTCGAGTGAGATTTCTCAAGACAATAAGTAACTCGAAAACTCGACTATAACTCGTGTGAGGTAGTCTAATTCTAATGGAGTCGCGTCACTATATTAAACGTTTAGTTGAACCGTACCATATACATAATTGATCTGTCTAATGTCAAGGCCTACGGAATCTATTTATACGTAAGAGGAGAAAAGCAGATAGCTTTAGTACAGAATAGCAGATGATAATTATATTTATAATAAAAGTAATTTTTTTCATCAACTTATTAATTTTATATAGTCTACAAAATTTTAAAAATAATATTGTATAGTTCTAAATTTTAGTACAAATTTTTCTTTGTCAATCTTATTTTTTATTGCATAAGATGAGATTGAGATGAACAAAATAATATTAAACTAAAGCTAGTCGATTCTGTTTTCAAGCTTAAATGTGCCGTTACCTTTAATTGTCATAGACAATGGACGACAAGGCGCGTACGCCCGCCATTTTTGTGTTTGCTGTCAAAAGGTGTAATGTCTTGAAATCGTGCATAAATTTATGATTTCTGAAGCGTAGTTTTATAAAACGCTATTAGTTTTTTAAGTTTTCTATTATTTTTTCACAATGTCTAATTTGTCACTCGATAAAGAGTCATTTTATAGGCGCATGAAAAAGCTGTATGCGGTTTGGAAGGTAGGTTGAACGAGGTGAACATAACATTACTCGTTTTGTCTTCGTTTTCTTTACTTTGTACTTGTTACAGGCTGCCGCTGCTGATCCCAAGAGTGATGAAGCCCTGGCCAAAGTTGACTGTTTGGTTTCATGCGTCGGAGTGGACGAAGACACACTTTACAGCAAGTCCACGGCTTTGCAGGTTTGTGTACAAAAGCGTGTTCAGTATGTATGGACGTATCTTAAATACTTTATTAACTGGGTGCCTCTAACTGCGTATTAACCTATTGTTCCACGTTTAGAATAATAAACAATTTTGATGTTAGGTTATAATATTTACTTTGATACTCAAAGAGGTTTTATCTTTTTTAAAGACCTGGCTGTTCGGATATGAGTTACCAGACACAATAACAGTCCTCACAGAGCAAAGCATGTGTTTCCTTGCGAGTAAAAAGAAGATAGAGTTTCTCAGACAAATCGAAAATGGAAAAGAGGAATCAGAGCTACCTCCTGTCAAATTACTTATAAGAGACAGAGTAAGTACTTGTTAAAGGATTTTTTTTTATAACTCTATGAATAATATTGTGAAATATGGTGTATGTTATTATATACACATGTTTAAAATATTTATGATGAGCTCTGTAAGCAACTTGTATTATGATCTAATGAAAGAATTAGGTAATCTGTACTTTCATTAATTGAAATACTTAATTACAGAATGACAAGGACAAAGAGAATTTCAGTAAGCTTATACAAGAAATAAAAAAATCAAAATCAGGCAAAAGTCTTGGTGTATTCATTAAAGACAACTATCCTGGTGAATTTTGTGAAAGTTGGAAGGCTGTGATGAAGGCGGAAAAGTTTGAGAATGTCGATATAAGCTCATCAATAGCCATCCTCATGGCACCTAAGGAGGACCCGGAAGTGATTACAATAAAGAAAGCTTGTTTAGTCACAGTTGATGTTTTTACAAAATATTTAAAGGATCAAATTATGGAAATTATAGATTCCGATAAGGTAATTTGTCTATCAGTTGATTTCTGGCAAGTGGTAATTAATTACAGTGTTATTTTTGTTCTAGTTTAAAAGGATATTAATAGATTGGTGATCATACACTAAGAGGTGACTCGTTTAGACTTGCTTATAGATGAACTCATAAGAACAACCTGTAATTTCTGACATACTTGTATGTTACATGTTATATTATAATTTTTTAGATTATGTCACACAGTTTAGATTAGAGCTAGACTTTTGAATTTTATTTATGTTTATATTTATTTATTTTAAAATTATTTTGTGTGAGCTACATTGGCATTTTAAAGGCAAATATTATATCAGGGCTGGTGAAAAAAATCGCATTTGTATGAAGTAGTGTATTATATTATATATTTTTAATGTGTGATAATTGTAATCTTACCATGCTCAAAAACTGAAAAATCTGAATGACTAATAATGTAGTGATATAAATTCCAATTAGTAGTTTATTGTATTAATTAGTAAACATTTTTATTTGATGTAATAATCATTAACCAACTTTTATGTATTCTGTTTGCAGAAAGTAAAGCACTCAAAATTAGCAGAAGGTGTTGAAGCGGCTATATCGGATAAAAAATATGTCACAGGGGTTGACACAAGCCAAGTAGATATGTGCTATCCCCCCATCATACAGTCTGGAGGCAATTACAGTTTAAAATTTAGTGCAGTTTCAGACAAAAATCACCTACATTTCGGTGCAATAGTGTGCTCACTAGGTGCCAGGTACAAGTCGTATTGCTCAAATATTGTCCGTACATTGCTGGTCAATCCTACAGACGAGGTTCAGAGCAATTATAATTTTCTATTAAATTTGGAGGAAGAGGTAATGAAGAAATTAGTAGCTGGAGCAAAATTGTCAACAGTCTATGAAGCTGGTTTGGAGTTGGCTAAAAAGGAGAAGCCCGATTTGGTGGATAACTTGACTAAGACATTTGGGTCAGTTGTTTTTTATCTTTTTTGCTCACTTATTGTCAATTTTTTTTTTCAAATTACGTTTTCTGGCTGTGGGCTCCTAAAAAAACTTTCCAATAAGAGTGGGAGCTCACCGTCCCTTATTGGAAAGTTTTTTTTAAATGCAAAATGTTGGGCTTATGTACTTTTTATTTATTGTATTGGTTATGACAGATGGGTCCTTATGATGTCTATGGGTCTTATTGATTTGCCAAGTTGCATGCATTCATCTAGAAAACATATAGAAGTTTTGCTTATATATCAGAATCTTAATTAAAATTGCAGTATGTATTTGAATATACAATTTTTTCCCTTCAATACTATTTTAAAAATTCAAAAGTGTCATGAGGTTAAACATTTAATGATTTCAGATTTGCAATGGGTATAGAGTTTCGAGAAAGTTCAATTGTCATTGGACCAAAAACTTCTGCAATCGCGAAAAAGGGCATGGTATTCAATATAAACATTGGTCTCGCAAATCTGACCAATAGTGCTGCAACGGAAAAAGAAGGAAAGGTAAGTTAAGTTTGATTTTTTTAATTTTTATCCTTTATAACTAGTCTGTTATGCTGACCTGACACTGTCCTGTCTTAACTATAAGTTTTGAATAGGTAAGACTGACAGTTACGTCAAACAGGTTAGGTTTTGTTTTTGTTTTTAATTTTTCACATTACTACCCATTTTTTTTTTTCTTTTTTAAAAACCTGCTGATAGTTAAGCAATAAAAAAAGAATTAGTGAATTCGTTCTGGCCGTTCACGCGTGATGATATGACCGAGGGAAATGGGGATTCATTTTTATGCATATAGGATACTTTGTTTATAGTTAGAGCATTATTAAAGTATGTTTAATATGTTGCAAGTAGTAAATAGGCACAAAATTAGAGGTGTAGTGTGGGTTCCATGTAAATAGAATAATATTGCCTATGAAAAGTGTAAATTTTCCACTTTTGACATTGTGCTATGCAATACAAATACAAATTACATTGATTTAACAATTTACAATTCTATTCTTCCAGACATATGCTCTTTTCATCGGTGACACAGTCCTTGTAAATGAGGAGCAACCGGCATCTCTGCTAACTCAGTCTAAAAAGAAGATAAAGAATATTGGTATATTCCTTAAAGATGACGACGAAGATGAGGAGGAGGAAAAGGAGAATAAGACTGAAATACTCGGTGAGTGTAGAGTGCTTTTGATATTTTTGAACTAAATTTTTGATATTACATTGACAGTAGAAGCTAAGTTTATGCTATATAAAATTATCATCTAATAATCATTTTTAAGTACAAAATCTGGCCAAAACTACAAATATTAGCCGTTACTTGTACTGTTTGGTTATTAACCAAGTTTTGTGAAAAGTTCTTTAACATTGAACATTGAAAAACAGTAAGCTTGTACTATAAATACTGTACTCAGTATATAACCTCAATTTTGTAGTAACATTAAAATTCATATATTAATTTTATAAAGAGTGATTTTATATATAAAAAAGTTATATAAAAGCTAGATACATTTGCTAATTGTGTGCTATGTCATTTACATACTTTTATTTACTTACATGCAATCGTGGATCGGTAGAAAATGGAGGTGAGTTTATTAATATTTGAATTATTAAACAATTTATTGCATGTACTATGCTTAATAGAACGCAATGTGGGTGTGAATGTCTGAAATTTTGAACTCTGTTGGATGTAAATGTTGCTATTGCTAATATATAAAAGTAAGTTCCCGATATATGAAAATCCATAAGTCACTAACTAGTTATATAGATAGAAATAAAATAGAATGAAAAAGGATCAATATTTTGATTGATTGATTGATTGATATTTGTATATAATTATAGTTTTATGTTTTTTCTTGCATAAAAATAAATCAGAAATTTATTAAATTAGTACTTATCATAACGTACTATAACAACATATATGTATTGGTCTATCAAACTAGTACAGATTTATGGATTAAATATAGTACCTATGTATATTCCATATTTTTAAATATTCATATTATTTAATTACATTATACACATGTATTTTTAATAATCACATGATTATTTTTTGCTGTATCAAATTCAATCTTTAAATTGCGACAAATCGCAGTCGCAATGCCATTAATGTATCTCAACTAAATCTATATTATAGAATCGTACCATAAAACTAAATAAACATATTATACATATGTATTGTCAACTAATCAGAAACATTGAGAATTAAATCACTAGTAGATGATGTGCTCATAGTGTGATGATATATGTATGTACCACATTGTTCATTGCTTGTTGGTGGAGGATATTTAACCATACAGATGGCATTTTAGATATTCACCGGCGCGTTGATAAAAGATTTATTTTGTTATATAGCCATGCAATATATTGATCTGGTGTCAACATATTGATTGATGAAACATATTTATATGCCTAATGAAAGTTAATGTTGTCCAATAAATCTGTAATAGCATACAATCGTTTCAACCCTGTTACATCTACAAGTAATCCTCTACGCATATAGTTGACAACAGATGCGTAGCTGCAAATTGAAGTAAAATTAGAAGGGTAAAGTTCACATTGTAGACACATGTTGCATTTGCCTTTCAAAGGAACTTGTATTAACTGGAAGCACATGCAAGTAACAAATTAACACGAATCCTTCACTTCCCAGCTTAGTATGGGTATCATGTTGGCTAAGGGATTAAGCCTCGAAAACGGATAACATAGACCTTCTGGAATCGGTTCTCGATACGCACAGCAAATTAATGATAACGACATCATTTTAGAGGTTATTAATTAGTCAACTCATGCGATACGCGTGGGTCACGTGACTTTACGTCCTCGGTGTTTGCAGGCAGAGGCAAAAGAACAGCGGTGATAGAGTCGAAGCTGCGAACGGAACACTCTTCTGAGGAGAAACGCAAAGAGCATCAGCGGGAGCTGGCCATCGCGCTCAACGAGAAGGCCAAGGAGCGGCTCGCGCGGCAGTCCAGCGGGAAAGAGGGAGAGAAACTACGCAAGAACACTGTCTCGTATAAGAGTGTCAGTCAGATGCCGAGAGAGAACGAGGTTAAAGAACTCAAGCTGTATGTTGGTGAGTTTTTTGTTGTATAATTGAAGTGATAATTTTTCATTTAATTCGCGTTTAGCTCATGCTGCCTAAAACTCACTGGACTTTATATGGAATAAATAAATTACAAAATTTACAAAAATATTTCCCAAAATAAAATCATTGGTTATATAGTAACAGACAACTGGCATGATAAATAGCTCTTTAAACTTTTGCAGCACTTTCAGCTCTTACGGCTTATTTAGGCACAGACATGTCATAATTAATAAATATGTATTATTTTGTTTAAGTAACGCCATATTTCTGTGGAGGCGGCGACAGTGTATATTTTTGCTGTACTCAAAAAACGATTCCTAGAAGCTATTCTTTTATCTGTTAACTATTATCTAGAAATTATTTTAAGACTCTAAATGTTGTAGTTTTTTTTTATAGTCAAACGGTATTTTGTAAGTTTTTCAGATTCCAAGGTGACGTTCTATTGACAACAAAACATATTTTTTCCATTCTGGTATTAGACATTGCATAGTACTTTTATTCTGTTACAGATCGTAAATACGAAACAATTATTCTCCCGGTGTTCGGCATTCCCGTACCATTCCATATATCAACCATAAAGAATATTTCTCAGTCTGTGGAGGGAGACTATACGTATCTCAGGATAAACTTCTTCCACCCCGGTGCAACCATGGGTAGGAACGAAGGCGGGAATTATACGCAAGCGGATGCCACGTTTGTTAAGGAAGTGTAAGTTTTTTTACATATATTTATTTTAAATTAGTTGATTTTTGTTGAACCAGTACTGAAAAGGTCAATTTTTGGCCGAAGCCGATTATTCGGCTGTCGTCATGACCTTCGGCCGAAGCCGAACTTTCAAAAACCTAAATAAATTTAGTTCCAAATTCTTAAAAGCAAATTATTATTTTTTAATTATTTGAAAAACTTTTCTATACAACGATTTATGTTGACTGTATGTAAACGACTTCAAGAGCTAATAACAATTACGTTGCAATTGTCGAAGATGTTAACATTTCGAATAATATGAATTGTAAACAGCTGGCGCGCACACCCACCAAGTACTTGTGCTTACCCCTGTACTTCACCATCTCCATCGCGGAGTCGTACATGCGTTACAGTTCGTTGAATTTGGCTCTTGTTAAAAACCTTCGGCATCGGCCAAAACTTCGATTGATTTTGGCTGAAGCCGGAGGTAGGTTTTTTGGCTAAAGGTGGCCGGTAGCCGGAGGATCGAGGTCGGACGCTAATAATTAGTGATCTTACCATAAGTCTGGTTGTTGAGAAATGAAATGATTAGCGACTAAATGTTTGAGAGAAATTTATTTTCAATTGACTTCTTAAGTGCATTAAGGGCTAATCAACGTAATATATTTCTGTATATTGAAATGTGAATATAATTTCTAATGAACTTCGATAACTTGATACATTTCACACTGCCAGCTTTTATCTCGTGTAGATTTATTCATTATTCGTGCTCAAATTATCACTGACAATGTTGGCAAGAATTCAACACATGTGACTTCCTCTATTAAAAAATGCCTTACTCACTTTAAAAACAAATTTAGTCAGTTACTATTATGTAAGTTAGATAATTGGAAACAATAGTTTGAGTTTTTAATTTTTTTCGTTAATAATATTTTGAATATTCTTTTAGCACATATCGAAGTACAAACACAAAGGAACCAGGCGAGATATCGCCGCCGTCCGCAAACCTCAACACTGGATTCCGGCTCATAAAAGAAGTACAAAAGAAATTCAAAACGCGTGAAGCAGAAGAGAGAGAAAAGGAGGATTTAGTTAAACAAGACACATTAGTAATGTCACAGAGTAAAGGCAACCCCAAACTTAAAGATCTGTACATAAGGCCTAATATAGTGACAAAGAGAATGAGTGGTTCCCTAGAGGCGCACACGAATGGATTTAGATTCACGTCGGTCAGAGGAGACAAAGTCGATATATTATACAATAACATTAAGAATGCCATCTTCCAACCCTGCGACGGCGAGATGATCATACTGTTACATTTCCATTTAAAACATGCTATCATGTTCGGTGAGTATGAATAAGGAAATTGACGTTAATTAAAGAAATTAAGAAGTTGCTGCAAATCAGGCCAACAATTTTACGTCACTACAGTTTTGCTGTAATGTGCGTATGGGAAATCAAGCTATTTCTTTACACAAAACACGCAATATACTTACACACTTATATAGCATATTCACGGGCTTATACTATACGGAAAAACTACTGACCGATTTGTTGAAACTTGGCGCACGGATAGTTCATCAACTGGATTACATAGGATTTTAATTACCGTGGTAAACGTAACTGAAGCGGGTGAATCCACGGGTATAATGTAGTACAAAATAAGAACAATTCATTTATTTTTTATTTCAGGTAAAAAGAAGCACGTAGACGTGCAGTTCTACACGGAGGTGGGTGAGATAACGACCGATCTCGGCAAGCACCAGCACATGCACGACCGCGACGACCTCGCCGCCGAGCAGAGCGAGCGCGAGCTGCGACACAAGCTCAAGGTCGCCTTCAAGAGCTTCTGCGAGCGGGTCGAGAACATGACCAAGCAGGAGGTCGAGTTTGATACGCCTTTCAGGTATGTATTAGTGTAAATGATGAAGGGTAGTAATAGACTCCTAATTTATGTTTAAATTCACTGAAGTGTTCTTATACGGACCATTCGGACCATTTCTTATAAACATGATATGTAATGAAACTCATAAACTATTCTTTTTTTTTAAACTTTTTAAAACTATTCTTTGCAAGTATGCATGTCTCATGAGTATACAATTACTACACATGTTATACAGTTTTTAAAACTGTACGTTAAGTAAATGCTACTGAGTGAAAGCATAGCTTAAGAATAGCCAAATGGATGAGCCATTTGGCTATTCTTAAGAGTTTGCGATGAAACGTTCGCTTTAACCGTCAATCATCGCTCTGTAATCTGTGATCTTACGTTGTCGCGAAATTGCGCTGCAAATTGTAGCGACATGTACGAAATTCGCTTAACGTGTCGCTTGTAGCGTCAAGCGAATGTCTTGTGGCCGAGCAGTAAGAAGTTCAGGGAATGAAAACGAGCATCTCCTTCCAGAGAGTTGGGTTTCCCCGGTGCACCGTTCCGCAGCACGGTGCTGCTGCAGCCGACGTCGGGCGCTCTCGTCAACCTCACCGAGTGGCCGCCGTTCGTCATCGCGCTCGAGGACGTAGAACTGGTCCACTTCGAGCGAGTGCAGTTCCACCTAAAGAACTTCGACATGGTGTTCGTGTTCAAGGATTACGCGAAGAAGGTCGCGATGGTCAACGCGGTGCCGATGAACATGCTCGATCATGTTAAGGAGTGGCTCAAGTGAGTGTTGGGACAATAGGTAACTCAAATGAGTGATTGTTTAGACTGGTTCATACGTATTTTGGCCTTTACGCAGGGATCCCGGGTTCATTATTATGCATTTTCTTTTTACGATTATTAGAAATACATACGCCGGGTGGTAGAACCAGTGTAGTTCAACAGAAAAGGTACCATCGCGGCAGATAGATCTCCTGTTTTATAATTATGTAGTTGCTTATAGATGTCTCTAGGCTTACCATCAGATGAACTGCATGCTTGTTTGCTACTTCAATTGAACTTTTTTGGACTTAAAGCCTAACATTTTAAAGTAGACTAACATTTTAAATAACTTATTCTTGAAACTTCAAATGAAACTACGTGCGTACGCACGCATTTATTAGACTTCGTACATCTCATTAGTTTTGTGGTTGTTAAAAAAAATATTTACCTTTCAGTTCATGCGACATACGCTACTCAGAAGGTATTCAGTCATTGAACTGGACTAAGGTTATGAAGACGATCACTGACGATATCGAAGGCTTCTTTGACAACGGCGGCTGGTCTTTCTTGGATCCTGAGTCCGACGAAGAGAATGCTGCACATGTACGTAACTCTAAAAGAACACGTAAATACATATTGAATAACTTATGTGTCAATAAATTAATGTCGGATCTTTTTCTGTCTCACATGAAATAGTCTGATTATTTCAGCCCAGTAGAGTAAGTGGAAAACGTTAGCTTTGGTTGACTCAGATATACAGCATTACATTTTTGATTTATATTCTTAAGAGTCTTAACGGTTCATTATTTCCAGGATGAGGAATCTGAAGAAGAGGATGATGCGTACGAGCCCACAGACGTTGAATCTGAGGAAGAGTCCGATGACGACTCAGAGTATGACTCTGAGGCGTCCGATGCGTCGGAGGGTTCCGGCGACAGTGAAGGTAAAAAGCGTAAAGTATATTGTTTACACAAGAACTTTAAATAGAGTGAAAGTTTTCTTTTGAAGAAGACCAACACCTCTGTACTTGTTAAGGTTAATTTGGAATCGGATGGAGTAATGGAGGAGAATGGAGTTGTTGGAAGAATTGTGTAAATTGTGTCTAGTTTTATTAAAACAATAATAGACTAATGTTAAATTAGCTGCTGGTCATATACTGTGTTTTGGCTTGAAAGGTTGTGGTATGCTTGCGTTGTGTCACAGTAATCATAAGTACTATGTAAGCAATTCCAAATAAAACTCCTATTCAATACGGAGTTTATTACAGACGTCCATGGGCAATAGAGACCACTTAACATTAGGAATTACTTATATAAATATAAAAAATATTATTATAAATTACTTAAAATTACTTATAGAATTTGATAGACTCAATTCTTTTATTTCATAGATTCGATTCCTAATTCATAGCCAATTTGAACTAGGCCTAGGACTCTAGTGATTGTTATTTTCTTTCGTCATTAGGCGAAGATGAAGAATCCGGCAAGGACTGGTCCGACTTGGAACGCGAGGCGGCCGAAGAGGACAAGAAGGAACGCATCTACGACCGCGAGGACTTCGACCGCAAGCGCAAGGCCGGCCGCGACCGCCGCCGCTCCTACGAAGACGACGGCAAGAAGAGCAAGCACGAAAAGAGCTCGCACAAGAGCTCCAGCTCAAACCATAAGAGCTCCAGCTCAAACCACAAAAGCTCAAGCTCAAACCATAAGAGTTCCAGTCATAAGAGTCCATCGAAACACAGTAGCAGCAGGTGAGTTGAACGGATATTACGTCTAGAGCATATATCACAACAACTAGAAAGAATAGACAAGATAAAAACTAAAAGCGAAATAAATGGCTATCAAATTATGATCTTGAAACTTCACGCCTGCTGGTGCTACCGTCAATATCTGATTGGACTAAGTTTGCATGCTGGCAACTGATGTAAATTCAAAGTTTAAGTGCCTTCAACTCTGGAAATCTTGTGATATAAAACATGTATTTATTTAACAATATGTAGGCCAGTAGGAAATCCATATTACTAGAATTCCGCTCAAACCACCGTCATAATCAGAAAAAATACCAAGTAAATCTGCAACGCACGTGTGTATGTGTGTGTGCGAGTGAGTATAAATATAAATGTATGTATGGCCCGTGTGTACTTGGTTCAGTATATTATTTGTTCAACTGTCGTTGTTCCCAGCCCCTCAAAGAACCGCGACAAGCACCATAAGTCGTCGCATCACGAGCGCGACCGGCAGTCGTCGCATAAGTCCCACAGCAAGTCCAACGGCGACCACAAGAAGCACGGCGACCGCGACCACAAGTCGCAGAAGCGTTCCCGCGACGACAGCCGGGACCACGGTCGCAGCCCCAAGAAAGCTAAGTGAGTACAAGTACTTGTCTACTGTGTCCGTTTTTTTTATGAGATAGAGTTAGAAATCAGAATTAAAAAGCTTAACTAACTTTTGCCTAAATACAGGCTTTATCCTGCATAAAGGCGAAATTCCTTGTAGCGTAAACGCATCGCGTCAAATTGCGCAACCCTAAAATTTAAACGCCGTCTTCTGGAACTGTTATGATAGAAATAAATGCTGTTGAACAATGAAGAATTGCAGAACTACAGTATAAAAGTAAAAAAATATAGAGTGTGACGTATAATTTTTAATCTTCACTATTGTGTTTTCTAAAATAAAATAGTTAAAGGGCAATATGCAAGCAAGGGGGG
>DWNE01005436.1:0-13990 GCA_018249875.1 Cecropterus toxeus | reverse complement strand
AAATTGATTTTATAAATTATTGCATAATTAAATTATTTTATAAATAATCATCACCCACATGCACATGGTAAATGGAATCAAGTTCTAAAACAAGCATAATATTAGTAAAATTAATAAATGTAATAAACTAACGTTTCAAAATGCTTTGTCTTGAAAAGGACTTACATGCTCACTAATATAACGTAAATATGGTTGATAGAAATATCAAAACTTCGATTAAAGACTTAAAGATAAATTAAAGTTCTTCTTTATATATACGTATTTCCCAATCATCAGCCCTTAGAGGTCCACTGCTGGACATAGGCCTCCCTTAAACGGCGCCACTCCAACTGGTCCAGTGCCTTCTGAATGCAACGGTTTCCCGCTGTCTTCTTCAGGTCATTGGTTCAACTGGTCGGTGACCTGTGCTCCTTTTGTCTTAATGTGGTCGCCGCCCAAAGAGCTCAAGCTCGAATTTCTTACCCATCGGTTATTTATCGGTACTCTCGAACGATGTGGCCAACCCATTGCCATTTCAGCTTATTTGGTGAGCTATGTTGGTAAGCTTAGTTCATCTACGCATTTGATCATTGTGATATTTATTTATATTAATAGAACTGCAGTTGGCATTTTTAGACAGTATTTCACAAACATTCAAGAGCTTCATTCAAACGGAATATTTTACGAAAACGGATTTTAATATATGAGTCCTGTTTTATATTTAGTTGTGATTTTACATTTTAAAGAATAACTGACATAAAGATTAGTGACAAAATAAATTATATCATGAGAAATATTACTTAAATAACTGTAACTTAGTATCTATTCTAAAACTATCGCTGGTTGTTGTGTCTCATGCCGCTTGAAAATAACGCACATTATATTGAAACTTTAGGTACATTTTGGCATTGGAGAATTCCTCATATTTTAGAAAATACGAGTACATCTCAAATCTCTTAGTTATTAAAATTCTCTGTATCTTATCTTAATACTACCATACAACCTAGTTTTGCTGCTGTGCAACATCGCATGTTCTTGTGCGCTGGTCTTATAACCTAGACATGTAGTATTCCTTAGAAGTGAAAATCTGTCTCTGCTTGATCTGAGTACTTCTGACGTTAGGATTATATAAAAGTTAGTTTGATCGATAAAGACTTTGATTTAACAACACGCTTTATAAACAACCCGGTCTTTAACACAATACACTGAAACACATGCCAAACTTCTAGAATACTGCATCTCAGTAAATTTTTGTATCATAAAAATAATGACTAGCTACAATAAAAGCTTTGGCCATTTCTTAGAACTTGTGCTCTCCTTCTGACTTCTTCTCAGTTTCCTTCTTTTCTTCTGGTTTAACTCCGTCTTCTGCAAAATCAAATATTGATAAGTAAGCATTATAAAAAAATAATAAATCATTCTTAATTTGACAAAACTGTTTTTTTTTTTCATCATATTAATACGTAGACATTTTCGAAGCTTCTTTTAGGAAATTTTATACTGAATGAAATTCTTCTATTCTCTGAAAGAATTTGTATTTCATTTTATTTTATTTTATTTGGATACATACCTAAAGAATTTTTGGGTTTAGGCTCATTCCAGTGCTGAATCTTTCCAGACATAAACAGGATGAAGAATAAGTTGCTGAGGAAGTAGAACGCGATCGAAATGAAGAACACCTTCCTCCATTCGGTTGCACTTGTCTGTAAATAATAAAAACTTTAGTATAAGTAAATTATTAAAAGTAATCTTGAAGCATAAATTAGTAGATTACTACTATTAAACGTATTGTAAATTATTTATGACAATATAAATATCGTTGCAGATAATAGGATCATATTTTAGAGTACTATTGAGTATGCCTTTGTAAATTCAACATGAACAAAAAAATATAAGTATGATATTATAGGTAACTTTTTATGTTTTCCTTACAAAAATTTTCTTAGTGTGGAAGTTGTTAATACTTTGTAAAATGCGTAAGATCTAAAGTCGAATAATATTATTTCTGTAATCGTATTATTGAAATCTTATTCGCTCACATAAATAAAAATAAAATATTTTACCTCGTCTTTAACAACAAGTGAGACGCTGAGAGGTGCCATTATCGAGAATATGTTTCCACAGCCATTGGTGATACCCATCAGAGTACTGGCGAAGTTTGGTGATAGGTCGATGTGGGAAATCTGTTAACAAAAGCCTTAAATTAATATTTATTTCCTTATAATGGAACTTATTTTTCTCAACTTTAAAGAAAAAGTCAACCCAGACCCAGAATAGACATCTAAATTCATCATTCAAATGTCTGTCTGACCGGGGATCGAACCCGGGACCCACTGCATGTCAGGCCGGTATGGCAACCGCACAGCCACGCGGTCGGTGCCGCTTGTTATTTTCACAAGTTGTTTAGTTATAATATAATCATGAAATGAAAAACGACCACTTACCATGAAACCGACATAGTGAGCTCCGTTCAGGCCAACAGTGATGGTCAATATCACAACGGCTATCGTTAAGTGACCAACTGGAAGGTAAGACAACGCAAGTAGGGCGGCTGCAGGGCCCCAGAAAGCTGGAAATAAGAAATGAATTGTAAGTGGTAGAACCAACGTTGTTCAATCCGGGAACTTTAACTGGCACACCTATTTCTAGCGTGAAGCAGTTCTTGCGTTTCGGAGGAGGCGTGTGGTTGGGGTTCACTTATATTTGAGGCGACCATCTCAGTCCTCGGGAGTAGCAACGTATCTGCGATCGACATCAGATGGAACCCCAGTTCTATATGAAGTTGCTTACTACTTCATTCTACTAAAAAATATATTTTGATGTGGTAGAACTGCCAACAAAAGTAACGAAAGAATGAATGGTACAGTCTACTGAAAGTAACCATGCTGAGAACATGACATGCACATTTTTGAATATAAAATGTCTTCATTTTTATCGTAAATATTTTAAACAGTATAAACATAGTTATTCGAGGCGTTCCAACTTAGTCTTAAGGGAAAGCAACGCGTTTGTGACTAATCTTATGTAAGACTCTGATTTTACCTTTGACGACCCGCGTGGCGGAGCGGTCACCATACCGGTCTGACACGCAGTGGGTCCCGGGTTCCATTCCCGGCCAGACAAAAATATGAATGATGAGTTAGGTTTCTGTTCTGGGTCTGGGTCTGGGTGTTTGTGTATTCATCTTTGTGTGTCTATGGCACCCACAGACACAGAAGACAACCCTAGTGTGGGGCTACGAGTGTAGAAAGCGTGTAATTATTATTATTATTATTTACCTGGAACTGATTAAAGATGTTCATGGACGGAAATGCCCACTTACCAACAGGTTGACGTAGCAAATGAACATGAGTCGTTTGCTATGTCATTATTAGTTTATTCATGTTAATTATTATATTATTTAAAGTAATTTAAAGTAACAAACAAACGCTAAAGTGTTCAGTAGATTTAACGATAAAAGTTCTTACCGATAGTGTTGAAAAGTTTACGAACTGTAAGCAGGGATAAAATATTTCTATTAACGAGAAAGTCAGCTGTCCAACTGAAGATGAAACTCAAGATGTACATAGCGACGTATGGTAGGGCAGATAAGAAACCATTCTGTAATAAATTATAAATTGTATAATTTAAATAAGTTGTAAAATAACTAGCAACGTTTTTTAAAACAATAAAACAAAGAAAGATTTTGTTCATAATGATATATAATATAAAACTCAAACAAAAAAAAGATAAACAGATATTTTTAACTGTAATGTATCACTTTATTTCTAAAATAATACTACCTATGATTACACTACGTAAAACGTAACTATTGAATTCGAAAAAAAACATTCATTTATTTATTTATTTATCATATAATACTTACGCTTTTTATGTTGACTCCAAGGACCTTACTCATGTATGAGGGTATTTCAGTAAGAAGGGTCCAGAAACCCAAGCTCTGCCCACAATGTGCCAGGATGATGGCCCAGAACGGAAGAGAGGTCAAAATGTCTTTCCACGGCGTTGGCATTTTCTAGAAGAAATTATAATGATAGAAATTGTTAAATACTTTTTTCTATTAAGTTCATACTCTATCAATACTTCAAAAAAATATTGGGGACTTTTTTAGGTGTATAATCCTCACCTTTTGCTCAGTAATATCCAACGATCCAGCATTCATTTCAATATATTTCCTCTCCTCTTTCGATATCCACCTGTTAGTTCCAGGGGTGGATGAACCGAGGATGATCCACAAAACTGCCCAGCCTAAGCAAGTAACACCGGCCACATAGTAGACGGAAGGCCAGCCCCAAGGACCAGCCGAAAGAACACCAGCCATCATCATCTCAATGATTGTTCCCAATTGCGCACCTACGAAAATTTTATAGTTACCATATCGAAATTTCAAATTAATTGTAGAATCCTTCTAGGATTAGTCACGATTACCACACATATTTTAAGTTCTTACCCGCATAAACGAAAGTTCCCATTCGACTCCTCTCCGAAGCAGGAGCCCATTGACCCAATAACCCATGAAGACTAGGATACAGTAAGCCTTGAGCCAGACCCATTGCAATACGACAACAACAAACAGCTACCCAGCCACCCTGAAAGAAAAAAACAAAACAAATTAAAATGTTCCAAATGCTGTATTGAAATTTGTTCGAATCGATTTAGAATCATTAAGCTTCTTGAGCCTTGAGCCTGTAGATGTTAAAATATAATTTATCACGAAGAAATCTTTATCAGACGAGCGACAGCGTTTGCTAGGAGAGTTATTTATTGGCTGCTGTTAATAACTCAATAATGAGTAAAAAAGAAATAAGCTCTTTGACACTATAATTATGTTCTTCGTCTCTTCCTATAGATGTTACAATATATGAAAATGGTATTTAATTTGTGAGACGAGCGACAGTGTTTGCCAGTAAAGTTATTTATCTGCTGCTGTCACGAATACAGGCGATTGCGGTGACTATGGCTAAACTCCTTTTCTCGCCCCCCTACTATAATTGACTTATGAGGAATCTACAAATAACCAATCGTGAGTGCCTGAATGCTGACTAAAACAACAAAATACTTCTTCAAATAAAACGTTTGAATATAAAGACATGATTCATGTTTCGATTTAATTTTGATACACACCTACCACATAGTATCCCCAAGGAGACAAGTCTTAACAAACTAAGAACTTTCACGAAATTTTACTTCATCTTTCAATTCTCGTGCATTCCCAGGTCGCTGAACAATGTTTTATTAATAATTTGATTGATCGTGTCGTAGAGAATGGTTTGGATTTTGATTGGATATTTAAACCAATAAAATATTATATGCTTGGTATTTGTGAAAACAAAGTTCAAAATTATTGTTTTATTTATTCAAAGAAACATTTCGTTACATTTTTAATATATTACATAATTTTAATATTAGTAATAATTCGGGACACTTAAATAATAATTGGAGATTTACAAAAAGATCTTACCGTCGTGTTCGCGTTAATTTACCTTATAGTCGTACTAATCATTGTAAAAAAGTAGTAATAAATAATATTTGAGAAAAATTTCACAAAAATTCTAAACAAGTGTTCGGAATATTTTAATAATCTACCTGAAAAGTAAATTCTCAATAGTGATTCGAGTTTGATTTTTAGGTTAATTTTCGTGCGATACTCTAAAGTTCTGACTAATTGGATAGAATATTGTCAATATGCTCATCATACTCAATATTCTAACAATAATAGTGACAGAGAATAGCTATTGTGTTATTGAGCATGCATCAGTATCAATCTTATAGTGGTTAGAAATATGGAGAGATACATAGGATATTGCAATTAATTAGAACAATAGGCTTTAGCTACATGTGAAGATATAACATTTATTCATCAGGTGATATAAAAAATATCGAAATCAAAAGTAAACTTTAGACTGGCCAGTTAAATAAGCTACATCTACGCAAAATTTCATGTAAATCGGACTAGTGGTTCTTGCGTGATTGAGTAACACAGACACATACCATTTCATTTTTATATATTAGTATAGTATAAATATTTATTATGTAATAATATTTTATATCTGGAAATGTACTCTGTATGTATTTAATTCATCGTATAGGTGAAAAGAAATCATTTTTGATAGTTAAACATCGTTTTTATTCGATACTAATGTCTATCTTCGTGTAATCTTAAAAATTGCTTACCTGTTTTACTGCGTTATTTTAACTGACTTTTTATCTCTACGTGCTTACCATTTATCCCGTAAATATTAAAATTATTATTTGGTATTTAAAATCAATTCACAATAACACCCGTGGGCGTAGATTCGAAAGCACGCCGAAAAATAAATAATGCAGGAAGTTGATTATATTAATAAGATTTTCCAGATCTCGTAAAGAGGATGAAAAAGACTTCATTTTTCATTCATTCATTGGGAGAATTTAGAGAAGGCGTGTATTTATCAAACGGAGCCAGTCTTTGTCGGAATTACTTTACTAAATTGACCAATTCATCTTGATCGTTTTCAACTCAAGAACGATTTTATTTACCCCTTTTTCACACTTTCTGTGCTTTAGTGAAATGTTGCTTTTAACATACATTAATATTCGGATTTGGATTAAGAAAACGAAAATAAATGGTAATGGTGATGGTGTCCTTCTATATAAATAGTCTCTAAAATTTTATAATTTCATGTGGAATTTTAATCCCTTGAATTGATTTCGCAAAACACAATTCAAATTTCAATGATTAGTAGAATAAAATATACTTACCATATTAGCAGCAAGAGGAACGAACAAGTTTACGATGCCAGTGATAAGCATTGAGACAAATATGAAGAACATTCCGCCGAACTTGCCAGCAAGTAAGCCTGCAGGAATCTGGAGCACTATGTAGCCCCAGAAGAATGAGGAGAGCAGCGTATCTTGGATCGTGCGGTCCCATTCGAATACCTGGAACAAAAATATAATCTAAAAGTTAGCAATAAGAAGATAGAATTATATATATTCGAGAGATATGAGACTTTTTGATGTCAAACATCTTTAGGTGCACTTAAAGCTGATTGATGGCATGGCGATGCTTGCCAGATTGTCAGAACTATTAAGTATCGAATAAAACTAAGCGGGCTACGGTGTTAGTTCGACTTAGTGCGGGATACTGTTCATAGATGGCGTTACTTTTATTATGCTTTATATTTATTTACTTCCTGTAGCAATCTTGTGTTGTATGCAAGTAATATACTTGCACGGGCACGATGATTCACATCTATCGGGCGTCCCGTAACGGCTATTTATTATTTATTTTCACAGATTTTATTATAAAGAAAGAGTCATAGTAAATACGGAAATTAATAATATTTAACAATCTTACAGAAACACAAACGTACTGACAACGCTTTTTTTCCAGCACAAAACCACTTATAAATGTTCATATCAAAAGCTTAACCGTACACCTGTTATCTTTGAGATTTTAATTTAAATAATCACAAAGACTACTATAAAATAATGATTGCGCTCGACCTATTTGCTTCCTCGCGTTTCCAGTTTTGAGTGCCATTGTCATTAGCGGGGTTACTTCTGTCGAGTTGTTTTGCATTTTAGAATAATATGTTAGCTTTTAACAAATTATGGTTGCGTCATACACCGTCATTAACACTTTGTTAGTTTCTTTTGTCTACGTTAGTGATACTACTTTTATCTGCGTATTTTAAGTATGGAACAGTGCTCCTCTTATTACTTAACAGTAATACGTTATTCCGTATTGTATTTATTTTTCCTTTCTTTATGTAGAATCGTAAATGTAATAACAAGAATATTAACATGCATTCGTATTAAAAGGAACTGTTAATCTTTCTTCTTTTCAATATGGTTAGTTACATATATTTTTGGGGACCGTGATCCGATACGTAAAAATCTACAAACAATATGGAAACAATGTTAAGTTGAAGGTAAAATCTCTACGTCAATGTCAAGCTCGAGCAAAACTTTGAAACATAACTTTCTCTGAAAACAAATCGAATATTCGAAAGTTGGAAACAATTTTGTCACTTGCTCCTTTAACTGTTACACTTAAGCCGTCGTTATACGGTTACAAACTTTATCCTTTGATATTACAATTTAATTTGGCTTGGCACCACGCATACTAATGTACCGAATATCCTTATCTTCGTGAAATTGAAATATAAACTATATCTTGTGGTAATAAAGTTCACTTTACCGTGTATATTATGGCGTGTAGATACAATATTGCCATAGGATTATATGCCGGATTACTATAATCTTAAGGGCTATATTAGTTTGTACTCACATGAACCTTAGAATAAAGGGCAGCAACAAAGAACGTGAAGTTCCTTGTAGATTTAATTCTACATGCGTGTACAATACGTGTCTTGTAGTGTGAAGCTGTTAATTAGGAACTTTTATAATAATACGTACTTGTTCTGAAGCGCTTTGTAAAGTCACGAAAACCTAAAGACGGAACATAATTCTGCAGGATACAATTACTTTTATATCTTGTACAATTATAATTGTAAAAGTTCATTGTGGTGTGTCCATTTGTAAGGAAGACGTGAAGACGTGACGATTTGAGACATTCCAATTTAGTCCTCTATGGTATCAACGCATCTGTGGCCAACAGATAAGGCTCTCATCTTATCTACTGTGATTTAAGACTTTATTTCTCTTAAGAAGTTTGGGGCTATCTCAGCTAAGTCTACAGTTATAATATGTACAGAACACTTACACATCAGTTAAATTGCAAATTGTTTGCTCTTTCAATACTATAACATAATATACTATAACATTAATATCAATTTCCTTCGGTTTATAAATATAAAATAAAACATCTATTTAAACGGTTCGGTGGCGAATAATTCAAAAATCCTTTACTAGTTGTTACATTTTAAAATGAACCAATTTTCCAAATATTGCTCTAGTTCAGTAGTTTAGGTTTTACAACGATTAGTCAAAAATGAATATCTCTTCGCTTTTCTATCTATAGATCTTAAAGTTTAAATTTAGCCGGTGGAAAGAGTTAATATTACACTGAGAAGTGTTACAGCATACAACATACGACTTAAGTAGAGCTGCAACACTTCACCTGTCAAATTACAGCATAACAGATCGGACAACGTAACAGATGCTACGTCATATGTTAGTACCATGAGATATACATATACTTGCTAGGAAACAGGACGACGTTTACACACTGTCTTGTTTTAATTGTAAATGTGCCTTTAGCATGAGTTTATTACATTTCCTCACAATTGTATTCGAATTAATTCAACTGAGTTCTCAAGCGCGCCTGTGGCTAACATCAGTACGAATCACATCATTTTTGGTGATTACAGAAGGTAGGCAGCAGTGACCATTTACCATCAGATAAAAAGGAGTTCTTTTCAAATGTCTTAAATCTACCAGTATATAGAAAATTCTGACCTCGAATGAAACCTATTAAAATACCGATTGTGTTATTCTATGGCGCAATCAAGAATACTAGAAATAATTAATCTAAACGATTTAATTGTTTTCCAGGCTGTGAGATAACTCACATTCAACCAATTGCATAAGAGTCATTTTTTATGGGAACTAAATGTAATGCATTATTATTTCTCTCCTCATGGGAATCTTATCTATCGTGATAGAATAGCGATAGAAATCATTCACTTCACTAGAACTTCCAGGTAACAATTATAATAATGATTTCTGCTCTCAAGTAATGATTTACTTAAATATCAATGTAAATGTTTTCAAAGTTTTTGCTTTACTTGACTTGTTTGTAAGTTTAACTATGTTTAACTTATTTTATTAAATTATTAGCATTTGTCTGATGAGATTACGATCACACAGACAAACAGACAAACTATAAAGATAAAGGAATGTCTAGTATAAGTCATTCTCGAAACTTTTTTGAAATTATATGCGATGTAAAGACACGTAAATCTTTCGTTTATTTATATGTAGGGATTACTATTTAGAAATGTTTCTAATTCAAAACTCGCATGTTATCACAAAGTTTTAAGCTGGATCCTAATTTAACTCGGTGGAGCAAAAATTCCTCCACACCCTCTTTACTCTAATTCTGTCACTGAGCTGAGGAAAGTTTACAACTTTAAGTCACTCAGTAAGTAATTATCTTAGTACAGTACATGACTTTCATGTTAACTACATAATATATGCTGCTTTAGGGGTTACTGGGAATTAGGTTTTATAGAAATAAAGCATACATTTATTTCCATACAATTGAAAGTCACTGATTAGAAACCATCACAGATGCGTTGCTAATTCCGAGGGTCGCCTCGTATGAAAACAATACGACGATAAATAGTAGCCTTAGGCATTTAAATGTAACTCCACTCTTAAATTATAAATAGACTAACTGTGCCCTGCAGTTTTACCCACTATTACATAAAAGAAAACAAACATTGCGATATGTTATGTAGCCAATGGCGTTCCTCAACCAATGGACTATTTACTCAACATTTTTTTTCAATTCGAACCAGTAGTTCCTGAAATAATCGCGTTCAACCAAACAAACAAACTCTTCAGCTTTATAATAATATAGATAACTAAATTGACAATATGTAAGTATAAGTTTTAATATAAAGCTATCCCGAAGTAGTTTCTTTGTCAGATGACTTACCAACGTTAAGGAATAAATATAATTCATTAACATTATTTTATGTTTTTACAAACTTATTGTCTGGAAGTCAGCCGAATTCGTATCACGTTCTAAACTGGGAGTTAACAGCTCCATTCTCTCTCCATCTCCTCTCCCTTTGGCTGAAATTTTGATCCTAAAGGCTTACAAAAGTTTTTGGCCCTTCAGTTAAGAGTAATGTACTTACACTAATACTTTTTATTCATAAATAGTATTGTTTATAGCCAAATGCTGAATACATATAAGTACTTGTACTTTTAGACCGTTTGTTTCAAATTTATATTTATGTATCGTCAAGTATCTTCAATATATTATCAAAAATTATAGAAAGATCTAGTTGGGTAACTTTATATTTTTTTGTAATCTTGGACAATGTTTTATAGTAGTTAAAGGAAAAAATAAAAAATCTTTTGGCCCTTCCTTATATACATATTTACATATATAATGTTATAAAAAACAACTAGTAACTAAATAACTGTGTTTCAAGTACTTCATTACTATTTAATCATTTGGTTCCTCATTGAGTGTTAAGCCGCATTACCTAATTTTCTTTCAGATATTGATTTTAATCGTAATCAGGGATAAAGCAGCGTTCTTAATTGCCTCATTTCTTTTCCAACCAATTAATACGGTCCGCGTAACTGTACCCAGCAGAATAACAACTTATTCAGCCCTTAAATTTCCCTTAAAGAGAAATTAACTTTATTTTGTTCCAGTGCTACGGTGGGGTCATTGTAAATTACGGGACCAATATAAACTTCTAAATGGAACATTTGTATTGGAGTCACGTACGGGGTTGTTTTCTGCTGTGAAATCGATAAAAATTGTCTATCTCTTGGTCCTACGGTTTTATCGTATTATAATTGTAGGCAATGACACAATGACACTATGTTTATTCATTCATGCATATACGACGAAATCATATTACAATGAAAGTTTATAATCAATATACCTTCTAAAATTACTGGTAATTTCGAATTACATTTCTTCCAGCAGATCTAATAATGGAGATTGGTTACATGGTTTATGGATGTATTGCGTGCACTTTCTTATGACATGTAATAATACATTTGATAAAATATCTTGCCAAAAATACAATCACATATCACGATATCGAAATTAAAAGTGTTTTATTTCGATGTGTTCATTCCACGAAGCAAGAGGTTAGTAATGTTCTGGTCCAAGGTGTCATTGAAATTGAAGAAGTATACGCGGTCCACCTTATACTAACTTCCTGCTGCCCATAGATAAGATAAGATCATAGTATTACATGAGGTTGGCCACAGATGTGTCGCTACTCCTGAGTATTAAGCCGTAATGCCTCTGATAATGAGCAGTGATAGCCATAGATAATGGTTGAAACTCAGCCTCTCAATCGAGGATCCGGGGTTCAAATCCCAGGAACACACCATTAACACGTATTTTCATATAATTATCACTGTTTTACGGTGAAAGAAACCATCGTGAGGAAACCTGCACATCTAAGAGTTCTCATAAAAAAAGAGTTCTCAAAGGTGTGTGAAGTCTACCAATTCGCACTTGGCCAGCGAGGGGGACCATGGCCTAAAACTCTGTCACTCTAAGAGAAGACCCGTGCCCAGCAGTGTGATAATAATGGGATGACGAGCCTCTTATAAGTACTTAGTCTCCCTCACCACACCTTTCACATCAAAACACAGCAGAGCAAAACACTGCTCTCATTGGTCAGAAATAAGTAACTTAAGGGACTAAAATTCACATAATTAACTAGGTATAATTACCAATTTGTATGTATTTTTTATTAAATTTTGGCAGATTTACATCTTGAGCGTCTGTAATATATTTTGGCAATTTTCATTTAATGGGTACTCACTTATTTATGGAATTGGGGATTATTGTTTGCGCATGTTATTGGCAATTTATTGCGAGGGCCTCGTAAATGAAGACTAGCATCTGTGAATATTAAATTCAGGCAGATTGTAGGATATAAAGATTTGGAATCGGTTGAAGATACTATTTCAGAGTGAACACTGTCAGATTTTGGATAATATTTATGACACCTTCTAGGATATAAAATTGTAATCCCTGTGTTTTTGGAATAGATTATTTTGTCCCAAAAATAGTCGCTTCGAATACTTGTTTTAAAAAGGATCTTTTTACAAGGATGTTATGGTAATTTATGAATCAATGGTAGCAAATGTTGAAGGTAGCAAATGTTTACAACTTTCCTATTCGTAACAGATCATCAAATTATCATAAGCAAAACGATCCTTTCCAAGAAAAAGCTTATGAAATGAATGCTATCAAATGATATTATACAAATGGTGGGTTCGATCCCCGGCCAGACAGACATCTGAATAATGATTTTAAGTTCTGTTCTGGGTTTGGGTATTTATTTATTCATCTTTGTGTGTCATATTTGTGTACCCACGACACAGGAAAAAATCCTAATGGGGGGTGATAAGTATAGAAAGTGTTTTTTTATGATCTCTAGGTGCAACTTTTTCGTGTAAAGGTAGTTTTTTGTTACAAAACTTACCGGATAACTGTAGTTGTTAGGTGAGGTCATGGCAACGATGGCGACGCTCATGCTAACCCTGGTGGCGTACGCCACCGTGGTGGCGAGGAACAACAGGAAGATGATCACATGCCGCATACCAAACATCCGCTCTGCAACAAACAGACATATTTGGATATAACCAAATGAAGACTGGAAGTACGTAATTAGAAATATTGCCGGATTTGAAGAGTTCAATTAAGAAATAACTGTTTCTGTGTAAGAATTATTCCTATTAATATTATTCCTAAGAATTGCCTAAATTATGAATGTGTTAGAAATAGTAATTAAAACTGCATTATTTGTTTTACTTTCATTAGAAAGGCAGGAATAAATCTCAAAAGTCCAGAGGTTGATCTCAAAAATCTTATACATAAATAAACATTTGAAGTTACTGTCGCCAATAGACATCTTTAAGCAACTTCATGCTACAAAAGTTATATCTGTAGTCGATCACAGATGCGTTGCTACTCCCGCAAAAACGACTTCAACCTTCAAGGTGTGGCGGTAGTACCACACCGGTCAAACTACACTGGTCAAATTTATGCTGATAGACAGAAAAGTAAAATATGTATAATGTTCAAGAAAATTTAGTAGAATATGTAATACAACATTTGACAGGTGGTAGAACCAATGTAGTTCGACCGGAGAAGTACCACCGCCACACCTATTTCTAGTGTGAAGCAGTTCTTGCGTTTCGGTGGAAAGGCGTGGTTGCCGGTTCACTTTTATATAAGGCGACCATCTCAGTCCTCGGGAGTGGCAAAGGATCTGTGGTCGACTTCAGATAGAACCCCTGTTCTATATGAAGTTGCTTACATATGTCCATGGGCGGCAGTAATCACTTA
>DWNE01005435.1:0-13991 GCA_018249875.1 Cecropterus toxeus | reverse complement strand
GGACATCTACTTAAAGGTAAACAAACTAAAGTTTTTTGGAATAAATTATTAGATAAAGTGCATATCTAGTAATTTATTTAAAAAAAAAACAATATTACTTCAATAGGATATATTTTAACCGAATTACAAAGTTAAACAACGTCGGGAGTTAGATGGGTGACTACTAGTGGCCAAAATTTATGTGTTTTCAACTTTACATGTTATGAAGAGAACGATGAGCGATTGTTCAAGTTGATATTGAAGAGCACTCATTAAATGTTGTTGTAGTCTTTATGAGTAGTTTTAAAACATGGATTAGCGACTGATTCGCAACCTAACTCAATGGTTCTGTGCTACGTTAGGGTTGGATTAATAGAAGTAGGTTGGCATTCAGAGACGCATGTTCGTACACATATTTTAATTTTAACTTTAAGTAACACAAGTAAATGAGATTTAGTGTTTCTTAAAGTATGTTAATTTAAGAAACACTAAATCTCATTGACTTAGTGTTTCTATCGTATACCCTTTAATCTTTCATTTACTTAACAACTATGAATGGTTCGATATAGGTCCTTCTAAATGACGATCCTTTAAAAAATTTTCACCTCGTAAAGCCTGAATACGTTGTTTAGACTAAAGCTTATATGTATAGATAGTATACTTCTCAATAACGGATTGGATGTTTTTTTAAGTTACTTAAATATTATTTGACTAGCCGACCATGTGTTTGTTGTGAAGTATTTGTAACAAAAGGCTCACTTTACGTATTGCTTCATGATATCTTATACTTCATATAAGTATTTATATTTTCATCGTAAAGAGCTTTACATCAAAAGTTAGAATACATACCGCCCTTAACTTGTTTTATCTTCGAGAACAGGAAAATATCAGTATTTTTAGTAAAACAATGAAAAGGAGGGCAAAGGTATTCGCAAAGTATAACGTTTTTGTCGAATGGAAAAAAATATAAGCTCTTTAAGTTCTCTTAAGCCTGCTTTAGCCGGCAAAATAAGAACAAGTACTTAACGCTGCAGAAAGAATAATAAACAAGTTTATTATACTTCGGCATTTACGAATGAGTTATTCAATTATGTTATTTTTATATGTAACAATTAAATTTAATTAGGGTCTATGGTACTTACTAATATCTATCAATATTGTTGAAGTTCCAAGTACGAATAATAAGACTTGCGTCTATCGATTATATGAGCTAGACAAAACGATTTTCCTTTGAATTCTATTCATATCGACGATACTACTAAGTGGTAAAAAGAAACAAGACAAATTTTGCATTCAAAGCCCGATACGACCGGGAGCAGGTGCTCGGGCGGTTAAAACATTGGAGTTTTATGGGATTTATTAAGATATCGCCTTAAGATATCGGAAAGAACATTGAAAATGTAAAATAAACGTACGCCGATACCGCTCGGGCCTTATTGCTTTTCTATTCTTTGAATAATTGTCAATGGAGTGAAATAAATATCAAGCATCCAACTTAGCTTATCGAGACATTTCTCATAAAACGTAGGAATAAGTGAATGTGACATATAAAATATTTTATGAGCAGATCGTACATTTTCGAATCGTGGTTCATGTTCTACGAGACATGAAAACAATAAAATCCATTTATAACGTTCCACCTGGAGACTTTATCAGATCATTTGGTCATGACCCAAATGATCTTTAATCTTAATTATAAGGTAAAGTTTTCGTAAAGTAGATTTTAAATACTTTCGTTAATTAAAACAAAAAATCTTGGTAATATTGTACGTTTATGAAAGCGAATTGGAAATGCAGACGTCAGTTACATTTAATGGAATTCAGCTAAATAGCATGCAATACTCGTGTACTGTTATCTTATAGCTATATAGAAGTTCTTATGTATATTTATATAGAAAGGAAAACAAAAAAATTATAATCTTTTCAATATTTTACTTAATTTTAACTAACGCTTCTGTATAATGGTGCGCAAGCGCATGTTTCATATTTTTTACATTCCAAATAGTGTATGCAGCCCACTTGTTGAAACGATATCGCTGCCGCTCAAGTATATATAAAAACAACTCTAAATATCATTAGAATATTATGTAAAGGTTGATTACAGATGCATGAACTCCTAAGGAGTAAGTAAGGATTCGTATAAATTTCTTTCATTGAATTTTCCGTTTAAATTAGATCACAATAGCGCTTAACACTCTTTGCTTTGGCAGAAACAGAGACAGTGTTGGCACCATCAGTGGAACTGAGGAAGTATACCTCCTTTTGCCTTTTGTCGTCGTCAACTCATGATTGTCCTACTGCTGGGCACAGGTCTTCCTTCAGAATGAGAGAGATTTAGGTCACCGCGCTGGCCAAGTGCGAATTGATAGACTTTTTTTTAGAGAACACTCAGATGTGCAGGTTTCCTCACAATGTTTTCTTTCACCGTAAAGCAGTGATAATGAAATTCTAGTATTTTATGCCTTTTGTAACACCACAGAAAAAAAAATGGTAATCAACACTGTGCGTCACATTATACTTTGAATTTTTGTTAACATTTTTAATTCTCAATTCAGCGGGCTACGGGGTCAGGGCCGAGATTCATTTCCGTGAAAAAGAACGTTCTCAAAGAATTCAATTACTACTTAAACAAAATGATGTAGCCATCCGGGTTTCGGTCAGGAAATTAAATGAACGGCTAAGAGGGAATTGGCCTTGACGAAGCTGTTATCTTTTATAGTTCTGTTATAATGACATACCCTTAGAGTACGTGAGTAGTTACTAAGGGCGCTTTCGAATTGGACGATTTGAGTCGGATTGATGTCGCACAATAGCATTACGGTTGTTAAAAATACCATGATTTTTACATATTAAATTGGTGACCATCCTCAGCCCTACTTAGAGGACTTCGGGATCTCTACAAGTATGTCACCGGACTCCTCTGAATACGGCGCCCTGCGCTATCAGGAACATAAATTACGTCCATCACACTCTTTGCTTACGTCGTTTTGCGGCCCTACATACTGTCGTCGTTTCGAGCACCCATTCTTATTGCCAGCAAATCCGGAAGCCTACTTTTAGTAGTTTCTCACGTAAGGGAGGGATGCCGTGCTACATATAGTCTGCGACTCCTAGACAACAGGAACACTGCCTAATTAACCTAGTCTTGCTGTTACCGGATGTGCATTGGTCTGCTCCAACATATTATCATGTTGAGTCATTGTGTCGCACTTAAAACATCCTGTTTGAAAACACCCTTAGAGTAGGTGAGTAGGGTACATGGAAATATGGGGACTATTTTAACAATGGTCTGTTCAATTGTTTGTAGGTAACGTTGTTCTAATTTATACTCTAACTCAAACGTGTTGGGTCCCAATTATCGTACCCTGGGGGGCAATTTAAAACCTTTTCAGAGCTGTGTTTTACGAATTTGACCCGTTTTATTTAAGCCATTAAGCGTAAACAAAAGATTGGCGACCGGCGGTAAACAGAGGGCGTCGTAATAGTTAGAAGGTTGTGGAACAGGTTTAGCTCAGACATTGTATTAATTACATATTATTATGTTCAACACGCTTCATGAAATCAGATTTGAAACAGTGGCTTATTAAAATTCAAAAGAAATGAAATAGCTTTTACGTATACAATTAAATTAATACAGTAATAAGAAGTAGGAATTGAAGAAGATCATGCAACGTAATTTGAAATAGTTTTTGGGCGATGCTGTAAAACATAGTTTTTATGTTTTAATGGAAAATACATGAAAAAATATATCGAGATCAATTTACCTTATAATTAATAAATTAAAACGACGAAAAAATAATTCAGTAAGTAAAACCTAGAACCCCTCGGTCGGCGCTTCCAATAGACGTTTAGCTGTTGTCATTAGTTTGACGTATTCGTATTGATATATCTTTGTTTTGATTTTTTTATATTGAATTGAAAAATAGTATAATACTTTTGTAAATACGTTGTTTTCTTATTTTCACACAAATAAATTCATAAATAACCAATGTAAAGTAATGTGTTTATTTGTGGAAAAACATAAAATTGTGACTTTATTATAAAGTTGCAATATAGTAACAAATAGTTCTGAAGTCGGTCCTGACCAAAGCCGGCGGAGTTGCGTAAATAACCTAGTAAATTATAATGAGCACTATAATGAAGATAATAAATAGTGAAATTGGGCCAAGTTAGACTCGTCGTGCATTTACTGTCCTTAACTGAGTAAATTTAATGAATTTCAATTTTTCTAATATAAATAACTTATCAGTAACATAATACAAATGTAATCTATATTGTGAGGTATAAAACAACGGAATAACTCCTACTTCGTGCATTTTACTATACTTTTCTATTACTTCTTCATTTATGCTTCCGCCTCTAATATGATATTGCCATAATGTTTTTTCCTTTCATAAAATATACTATTCACTAGACAGTGTGTGTGATTAGTTAATTAGTTATCCGTCGCCGTGGTGCGACGAAGCGATGGGCGGCAGTCTTAGCCAAGTTAATTAAGTTACTTATTACAAAACAACACAAAAGGATCACTAAATTAGCTTAACGAAGTGTGCAAACTTCACTCGTTTTCGATTTAATTAGTTAGGACCGTCTTGGATAGAACACTGTCATTTTATTATACTTACATATTACGTATACATTTTTTTTGAAATTATAGAATAAGTTTTGTGGGCGATTTTAAAGAAGTTAAAATGTTTGTTATTTTATTATAAATACTTACATATTTTGTATACTTTTTTGAAATAATAGAATAAGAACATACTTATGTTCATAAAGTTTAGTTTTGTGGGGGATTTTAAAGTAGTTTAAGTGTTTTACTACCGGCGACTGTATGTAACAGCGGCAGTAACAGTAAGTAGTTATTTTAATTCGCTCAGAAAATAAAATATAACTGTCTGCCTGCGGATAATTGGGGTCGTTTAAAGAAAATTTAGCACAGTTCGGATCGGAAAATATAATTAGCTCGAGAAATAAAAGCGGATGCCGACTCGCAGACGCCTGAAGTAGCTGGAGTAGCTGGGAGTAACTGGGGAGTAACCGGGAGTAACAAGTTGGTAACGACATGTCGCAGCTCGACTTTATAACCCGTTAATAAAACACAATTTCATACAAGCCCCGCTTTTGATATTATACGCGTAGCGTTCTCGCAGTATTTTACGTCCGCTCCGAGATTTAGGGTCGGGGGCCGTATGCCATAATAAAGTTATAAATTGTTTCCATTTAAATTTAATTTGACAGCAACCGTTAAATGGTGAATTGCCTCGCAATGTTTTGATTAAAGTGCGCTGAGATTAGCGATGCCGTGTTAATTAAGCCAGGAGCGTTAGCTGCTTGACGCGGCGTTGATAAGTTATGAGAATGGTGATTTACACCTCGCATTCCAAGTGCAAGAAAATTATGATCTTGATCGATTCTTTTAATAAAAGTGGCAAAGCAAATAGCATACAGTTTATTCGGTAAGTGTTCATCGCTGTTCATGGACTTCTTATACTCATCATCTGAAACCAACAATAGGTAATGTTCAGTTCCGATGATGTCAGTCCAGTTCAGATGACTAATATGGTCGAATTATGTATATGTAAGTCAGTTGGCATACATTAAAACTTAGATCTTTGAAATTTGTATATTGAACAAATAAAGGCTGATTTCAAGTTGAAAAAGTTTTTTTTGTCGACGGAACGATATTTAATTATATAAAAAAATCTGAGCTTATTTTTATAGTCGTATGAAATGTATAATACATATATTTTAAATTTCATAAATATTTGGGAAACCGAAGATTAATCCGGACTCTGAACCTCAGCGTCATGGAATTACATTTTAACTTTATCCATCGAATAATATGAACTTGTTTGTATACAGCTCGTTTGCATTAACTTTATTTGCTTTATGAATTTTACTATTATTAAAATATTACTGTGTGAAATGTCATTAGAATTATCTCAGTTGCCATGGTGGCTATATAATTTTGAAATATGGCGCCTGTAAACAGAAAAAAGAAATGATTTTTTTATTATTATAACAATATGACAATCAAATGAAAACTGTTAAATGGATCACAACAAATATATAATATGTTGTTATTATCTTGACGCAAATTTCTTGAAAGAGTAAATAAATATTTTTTTAACAAAATAATACTCGACAACGCATTTTAGTTTTAACAGTTGTACTTTTACTTTTTTTTAAATTTCTTGTCAGAATATTTTTGTTAAACATAAACGATCGCGCTATGATTTAACGATGAAACAGTTAAACGATTTAAATAAGGAACGTTTTTCAAAATTAAACAGGCGTGATAAAATGACATCCTTTTAATTTATACCAGCAACCGGCGTGTGTACACGTACGCCGGTGGTTTGGCAGCGCACGGCACTGGCGGGCGTGCCAGCCACGCGCGGTTTTTACTATCGGCTTGCTACAAATCAGTTTGCACGCGTTTAGTAAACAATCGTGAAATAGTGACCGATAATCGCTACTTTCGCACGAATCATCTATTATGATGCATTGGCATTTTGTCTCAAATATGTTAGAAAGCGATATTAAGTATAGCTAAAATACGTTAATTATCAGTTAAATACGTAATCCTATTCATTTATCATATCTATATTAAAAAGAAAACGCATAAACGCTTTCTACATTCATAGCTCCACAGTAGGATTTTCTCCTATGTCGTGGGTGACATGGGCACACAGAGGCGAATACACAAACACCCAATCCAGAACAGAAATATATTATTCACATTTCTGTTTGGCCGGGAATCGAACCTTGGACTCACTGCGTGTCAGACCGGTATGGTGACCGCTCCGCCACGCGGGTCGTCGATTAATTAAGCTTTAGATTTATTTTTTTAATTTCCTTATATTCACCATGTAGGAGTTACCATGTAGGTTTACTTTTACTTCATCATGTAGGAGAATTAACCGTACAATTTTTTGTAATTAAACTCTGTACACTACGTGTGCTATCCTCTGGGATTTCTTGCGTTTACAGACAAATATGTAGCAATGATAGTTTGGCAGAGCACGGCATGGTTCGCGCTAGTGCCAACCTCAAAGCAATAACAGTAACAACCATTGCACACTAAATTTATTTAGACTTGAACAGAAATAATGTTTATTCAAAAGCTCACAAACGCTAGTTATATGTGCATTGCTTTCACTGTTTGTCACAGTGGACGGAAGGTCTTGCCACCTACAAATAGACACTTAATTACAACTGTAAAAGTCCATTTAGAAAACAGGTCACTTGCCGGTCAGCTTTCGTAGCATTTTCTAGCGTAGGCGCTCTTTCTGCGTATAATTATTGTAAAAGGTCTAACTGTGTCACGTTAGACGGTAACTTTTATTTTTTTGTAACTTAATTTTAGTTCTTTAATGTTATTTAATTTACTTTTGTCTTAATTAATTGTTGTTAATTTAATAATGATTTCACACATTTTGCAGCTATTACATATTTTTTTAGTAAGGTCCTCGTTAATTGCAGTGATTCTAAAATATGTTGAGAATATTATTATATTATTAATTGAAAGTAAGTATTAAACTATATAGTTCAAGAAGGGTTTAAGTAGAACTTTATTTCTCATAAAGAATTTACTTTATTCACGAGACATCATAATATAAAAAACCTGCTTCCAAGTAGTATTATAATAATATACATGGTAAAGGTAAAAAAATAATTGAGAGCTATTAATTTTTCGCAGCACACATCGTATGTTGCAAAGGCAGTTTGGCAGCGCGACTCTATTGGCGTTTGCCAGCCAAACGCTTTTTACTATCGCCCCACTAGGCGAAAAGCATACAAATCATTATTTACACGCGTTTAGTATCGGAGCTTATGAAATATAGGCTATTACTCGCAGTTTGTGTGTTAAGTGCATGGATATTATGGCTGTAAAAAGTTTAATATACTGTCAGTGCTTTACATGTACAATGGAGAGCTGTAAATACGTTGTATGTAAATATGAAAATCGGCCTAGTGGGAGTTGATCTTGTGTTTAAGAGATGTTTAATTCCTTACTGTTTTACAAAGTATTTCATATACGCTTAGTGGTACCTTTGAAAGGTAGATACAGAGAGACCATACCAAAATTTAGTAGAAATCGGCCAAGTGAGAGTTGCACTTATGTACTAAGAGAAGTTTAATTTCTTACTTTTATTATTAGGTATTTCTCATAATAATACGCTAAGTGAGATCTATGTAAGTCTAGATTAGTCTGAGCCTGCGCATATGTGATACCTTTCTAAGCATAGATTAGACAGAGCGTACGATAATTTCGTCAGCGTTGTTTCAGACTTGAGACACAGTTAACAAAAACGGATATTAGATATCCGATACACGTGTATATTAGGCGTGAGATGGCAAAGTGCTCGGCACAAGGTATGTTTGGTATATTGTATAGAAACAATGGGGCTGACATGATAATATGCGCAGGTGTACGATATTGAGTTTTTTGGGAGGAAATTGAACGAGGCGATAATTTATTTGTGTAGGTTTTTGCCGTGGGTTTAACTAAAAATAAGTTATTTATCGATTCGGTATTTAAATACATATGAGATTAATGATGTAAGATTTTGTTATACTTTTTATGAATGAAGTGGTAAACGAGCTAGAAGTTCATCTGACAATAAGTATCGCCCTTGGACATCTGTAACCGATGTATTGAACATGGTGTTTTATCTGAAGTCAAATTCAGTATTGTGAATCTTGAGAACTAAGCTTGTTGTAATTGATCCTACAACCACACTCTTTCAAAGAAACACGATTACTGCGTCACGTTAGAAGTAGGTTTGGTTGAACCGTATTAGTCGTAACCACCTGACTTAACTGACTTTTTGTTAGAACCAAATTAAACTACGTTTCTCCCTGCAATTCCAACTGTTTTTATATTAAAATGCCATCAATGTCGGATGAGCCTTTTGTATTATTAACTTAAAAAGACGCTTTCTACACTCATAGCCCCACACTAGGATTTTCTCCTGTGTCGTGGGTGCCATGGACACACAAAGACGAATCCACAAACACCTACAACACAAATCTAAACTCATCATTCAGATGTCTGTCTGGCCGGGGATCAAACCCGGGACCCACTGCGCGTTAGATCGGTATGGTAACCGCTCGGCCACGCGGGTCGCCAACACACTATTACATATAGACTGTGTACATAACATATACTTGAAATGTTTTCTTATTTCTGAAAAAAAATATAATATTTGTGTTTAATTAAAATAAATATTTATTAAATAAATAGTCATAATTTTCTGTAAAATTTCGTCATTTTTTTTAATATGCTATATGTTTATGTTATGCTATATGCTATATGTTTAGTTCCTGTCTTTTATGCATATTACTTGTATAAACACGATGTTTTACATCTGCCAGGCGTCCCATGACGGCTAATTTTCCTTACAACACTTTCTACACTCATAGCCCCACACTAGGATTTTCTCCTGTATCATGGGTGCCACACACAAAGACGAATACACCCGGACCCAGAACAGAAATCTAAATTCATCATTCCTATGTCTGATCGAACCCGGGACCCACTACGTGTCAGACCGGTATGGTGACCGCTCCGCCACGCGGGTCGTCAAAATTATACTTACAAATATTTTGTTTACATAAATTATGAGTGACGTCGGTGCCTTACAGACTTCGGATGCTTTAAGTACCCCATTTGGCTGCTTTGGTGTATTTCAGGCATTCGATAAGGTTTAACGACTTTTAAAGCGTTTTTATCGCTAATGCAACTAATGAAATTTTTGCTAATGCACCAGTATAGTTTAACCGGGGAAGTACCACCGCTACACCTATTTCTAGTGTGCAGCAGTACTTGCGTTTCGGTGGAAGCGTGTGGTTGCCGGCTCACTTTTATATGAGGCGACCATCTCAGTCCTCGGAAGTAGCAATACATCTGTGATAGACTTCATATAGGAGCCTTGTTCTATATGAAGTTGCTTACAAATGTCCATGGGCGGCAGTTACCACTTACCATCAGGTGGGCTGCTGGCTCGTTTGCTACTTTATATTTATAAAAAAAATAACAATGGTAAAATGTACAGACACTACGTCTCCACTGTTTCCTACTCAGAGATCACGATGTACACATCCACCATAACGCTGAATCACTGCGATACAGACTAAATCTGTACGAAAAACATGCGCACTGAGCGCACGATAATAAACAAACGTTTAGTTCTCAGAACTTGAAACAGGTGTTTACCTGGTACTTATGTATGTACCAGGGATGTTACGGTAAGTTTTAAATCTGGAGAAGAATATCTATATCAATAATTCGGTCAAAGTTACGGTAGACTCGACAAAAAAACAAGGTTGCCATCTTTTTTGCCGCCCCTCAAAATGTGCCGGGGCGATTTTCCGCCTATCCCCCCCCCCCCCACGCTACGCCACTGCCTGAATAATACCGACTGACCTAACCGACCGACCGAAGCTTTGGCATCGGTTTCGGCCACCTGCGGCAAAAAACGCCTTGGGCAAAACCTTGGGCCGTAGTTTCTAGCAGGAGCTAAAATTGAAGGAACTGCAACGAATGTACCACTCACAACGCAGACTCCTTTGTACGTTTGGGTCGTTCTTTGTTCAAAATTATGTACCTAATATTATTACAAATGTTATCATATGTGACAGTAGCAGAGTGATTGTTATCAGTTCTAGAAGTAGTTTACATACAATCAACATAAATCTTTAAATAGAAAAGCCTTTTAAATCGTTAAAATTTTCATTATTAACCAAGTCGAAACTAAGTTTCTTTAGGTTTTTAAACCTTCGGGTTCGGAATGGGCCGAAAGCTGTGTCGATACTATAATGTGACGATAATGACACGTTCTTCAGCTAGTAACTTATTATAACCTTCTTGTTAGCGATACGTTCAGGTTTAAAGGTCTTGTAAAGCATATTTCTGTCAGAAAACGACTATCCAGTATAACTGATCGTGAGATACATTCACTAAGAGAGAAGGGGAAAGTCAAATTGCCAAAATCACCTCATGTCAGTCAATGGATTCACGTTCTTCTATCGTAACCTAACCTATCCTTTTTTTTAAGTAGGTAATCCTCATGGATACCCAGCCGCCCAGGGTAGCAGCTGGGTAATGCCGGACTTTTACCGGCTAAGCCCCCACTGTCTTTTTTCTTTTCTTGCACAGCACGGCGGGAACATGGCAACGCTTTCGCAACCATCCGCGAACCCGCCGGTGCCTGAAACATAACCTAACCTAACCTAACCTTATCCTAACGACTCACACGCAAAGGAAATTACCCTAACGACTCACAGAAACAACGCTGAGGAAATCAACAGTAACCTTCTGCTTTACCACACTCTTCACCAAAACAGCAACTCCACAATGTTGTTTAAAAAACTTGTATGTAACTTACTCACACGGAAAACCAGAAAAAAAGCAGTATGTGACTTGCTCACAAAACCAAAAATAGCTTAAAACCCAAAAACGAAAACACCAAATTGGAAATAAAGTCTCAATTTTCAAATCATTTGGGACAGCCGTTTGTTAACCCCAAACAAACGTCGACCGTCCCATTTCGCATTTCCCCAATCAAGATTCGGGATTTCACGGGAACGCCACACGTATTACGAGCACGGTGGGCAACGGTCGCTCTGATGCGCGATTTTAAAAATAGCGCGCGTAGCCGGTTTAATATTTCAGTGTTTGTTTTTTTTTCGCGTTCAAAAATAGTTTAACTGTGATCAAAGTGCTTAAAATGATTTTGAATGGGTAAGTAAGTACTTTTTTTAAGTTTTTTTCTAAAAGTAAATATTCATTCGACTGTGTTCACTTTTAGTCTATATTTTACGATGTAGATGCCGTTTTTACGAAAACACATTAAAATAGATGTGCGTTGCAAAAATACATTGCCCTCTCGGTAAGCAGTTAACAGTATAGAAATAAACTAACATCCTCGCTTATTTTACGAGCTTTTTATATGTAAATCGAAAGTAGTTTCTTTGAAAATATACTAATAATTTTCATATATTTTATACATTTTTATGCTGAATCAGTGTGTTGTACTTGACTTCTGTTTGTCCAAGTATCAAGCAAAAATTACTAGAGCAAAAAAATGAGTTTATTTTATATAGGCCTAAGGTACTTACAGATTGTCAGTTATAATTTTTTGCACCTCCGATTGGAATGTACGTATTATATTAAAAGTTTGTGGTTAGACTAAAAATAAGTATAAATTAAAGATATATATCCTTTCTTTACCATAATACAAAGAAACATAAAACGTAAAAAAAAAAAACAAACAAAAAATTAATAATTACAGATAAGTATAATAAATGACAGCGGTTACAGAAAAAAAAATGTTATTAGTTACTAATAATCCTTAAAAATATTTATTTAATTAAATAGTTATATTTAAGATTTATTAAAAATATTATATTTGGATTATTTTTATTAAAAGGTTATAGTATATATAATAAATAAGTCATAATTAACTACGAAGACTTACACTTAGGCTATATATTAGTAAATTAAAAAAAAACTTAAAAAACTTAAAAAATAAAACAGCATAATTTGTCCTTTAAAGTTCTATCCTTTTCTACTAATATTCAAAATAGAATGATAGAAAGGGATACTAGATGTCGTAAATAAAAAGTGCTTACCAATATTGAAGACTGAACATCGCGAGAAACATAGCGTATCTGAAGTTTATAACGTAATGTATTTCTGTTATGTCAAATTTACATATCTATCTTTTATATTTAAACGAGCAATGCTTGTATACCTATATGTAATCAGGATCTCGGAAACGGCTCCAAAGATTTTCATGAAAGTTACAGATTAGGGATTTTTCGGCTCCTTATATAAGGAGCCGAAAAATCCCTAATCTCGGCTCTGCCTCGGCCTCGGCCTCATATATAAGTGAGCCGGCAGCCGCACCGCGGCTTCCACCTCACGCAAGAACTGCTTCACGCAAGAAATAGGTGTGGCGGTGGTACCTCCCCGGTCGAACTACGTTGGTTCTACCACCTGGCAAATTAAAAAGATATTTGGACTTGTTCAAGGAGCATTACTTTCAATATTCGAATGTGCGCGACTAATCTCAATAGCCGTTATTAGGTATATTTTTTTGGGTACTCCTTACGTTTAACAGAGGTACCCTGAGGGGTACGCGTACCCCACTTTGATAAACGCTGTTCTACGTTTACATTACATTACATTTGCTACCTGAATTTCCAAAGGAAAGAGATAGTCACAAACACTTACTACACTCATAGCCCCACGGTAAGATTTTCTCCTGTGTCGTGAGTGCCATGGACACGCAAAGACGAATACACAAATACCCAGACCCAGAACAGAAATCTAAACTCATCGTTCACATTTCCGTCTGGCCGGGGATCGAATCCGGGACCCACTGCGTGTCAGACCGATATGTTTACCGCTCTGCCACGTCAAATATATTCGTCGTGTTCATAAACAGTTGGACGTTCCATTGGACACAGTTTCAGGACTATGTACGACATTAAGAATTTAAGACTATGTACTTAACTATGACAATTTGCTAGAAAGGTACATTGTCCCTAAAATACAGGTATCATTCAAATCGTATTTGGGTATTTTGTTTTCATTCTTCTAATTTTTACAGGCGCCATTTTTTTTAATTATATGGCCTATGTCAATGCAAACTAAGACGATTCCAATAATATGCTAAATGTCAAGCAGTCAAGCCATGCGTGCGAAAATAATGGACATACCTACAATGACCAACATAGATACATACGCTCGAAAAACATTCCCTCCTTCTGACGCAGTCGGGTAAAAAGTATTTAGTTTATCATCAAACCAAAATTTAATTTTAATTTAAAGATATGAAAATATATTTGTATACTATATCTTTCATCAAAATAAACCAACTCTTAAAAGCTATTATAAATTAAACTTATATTTAATTTTTATGAAAAAAGATAAAACCATGGGACACAACCTTCGATCACTTAAAAGAACTAGATACACAATCAGCGACAAAAAATGGTCT
>DWNE01005434.1:0-13991 GCA_018249875.1 Cecropterus toxeus | reverse complement strand
GGGGTTAAAATAAACTTCTGACTTTTTTTTTAAGATATTTAACACAAGTTATTTACAACATATTATAAGTACTTATCCTAAATACACAATATACTTATTTGCCAAAAATTTCGACTATACTGTAGTTTGGCATATTGTAACAACAATAATTAGGTCCTAGGGCTACGAAAAAGAAAAACAAAAACATCAAAGGTAGATATGTTGTTTAAAAATTTTTGTACAAAACATTTTCCCTGTGTGTAAACACTCGATTTCGCCCGCAGGTATTGGCCAATCGCAAATTATTTTTGTATGAAATGATAAACATTTTTATTCTGAGAAGATATTTTTTCACATATTTACAAGTTCTTTATTGTTGGTAAACATTGATATGACCTATAAAGTCACATTTAAATATTATTCTGTCAGTTATAATATTTTTATCGATATATACATAAAGATTTACATTGAAGATTTTTCATATGTATGTTTTCATAAGCTTCATCATCATTTTTTTATATATTCCTGAAGCTCTCGTTATAATCATTTTACTTTGTAATTTCTATTTTTTACGTTTTTAAATATACCCATATAAAAAATTAAAGCCGGCATTTCAACTACATTAAATATTTCAAATCAAAGTACAAAATAAGTATGAATACTATTATGAAGCTATCCTCATCGAACTATATTGATCGAATCGTCAGTCTCGTCAAAAATATGTAAAAACAAAGGCTATAGTTTTATTATATAAGCTCAACGCCATCTAGCGGCACAGCCCGTAACTAAGTACTCACCTGGTTTCAGAGCCGACTACAGTCCATCCCCGCCTACGTCGCACCGCGCGCACTTCAGCTGAAACCATGCGGTCGCGAGTTCGACGATGTCGATTTGCGCTCGCCGATAGCAGCGCAGTGGCGCCCTCTTCCAACTCGGCGATTGGCAACATCACTATAGGGTTTGAGTCGAAGTTCTAAGTAATTCCTTTACTACTGTTCAGGGGTCGCTTTGGTCAATCGTTGGCTCACATTGTAACTGTTATATTAATGTTATGTTTTAATGATATCATTTGTCCATTCAGAGTCGCAAAAGCAAAAGTAGCAAAATAATTATAATAATTGGGAAAATTATTACCGTAATTATTATTATAATTGGATTGACATATTCGAAAGCATTTCAATGTGACATGATTTATATAATACGGACGGGTGAAAAAATGCAAAAATGTCATTCGTTTTCATTTTTAATAAACGCGATAGGTGTATATAATAAAAACAAAGATCGGTGTATAGGTACGTTTGTTTAGTGCACCCCAATTTATGTGCTCGGGTGAATAGCTAGCAGGCTAAAGGCTATAACAGCTAACCTATAAAGAATAAGCTGAACTTTTCGCCTTCCCCGAATTTTAGTTTGGACGGTTAATACAGTAGGTATAGGTTTGCACCTGATTTATTTATTATGAATGGAATGTTAATTACTACTTATTTTCATTGCTTTTTGTTTCGTTAAACACTTTTATTTGAAATTTGTATAAATGCATTTATTTAATATTTAAAATCTCCTGTAATTTTTTACTGTCACTGAAAAGATAAATATATTTCTACAAGTATATATGAGATAAATTAGTGCAAAGTTCTTATTTATAATTATAATTATTACTTGTAGTTTTTAATATCAATATTACAAGATTGCTTTCAATAAGCAGTTTATTATAAAGTGTAAAAGATAGGAAGAGGAAGTTCACTGTGACTGTTATGAAAGTTATCCTAAATCACCAGATGTGATGATCAGATCTACAAAGGTAGTAAATTGATATTATAAGTCATTATAAGTCAGAAATGAGTCAACTCGTAAAAAACTAACCAAATTACAAGGAAATAAAATGGAAGCATTAAATAATCTCTAGTAACTTTATCTATCATCTACTTTTCTAACGACTGAACTCTGCTCATAAAATTGGATGTGCACAAACGGATTTCTGAATCATTTCACATTGCAAGTATTGGAGTAGTAGACAGCTTGACGAGTACGACATACGTTTGTCATTTAAACGCGAAAAACGGAAGGTGTTTTCGACATTGGAATATGGCATAGTGCCTATTCACATATAACACAAGCACCACACCTGTCGCAACTGCATAACGGGGCTCAATTTGCATGTTCTATTCACCGAATCCGAATCCGAAATAAATAAAGATCTGTTACCGTACACCGTTATACATAAGTGATGTAACATTATACCTTAATCCGTATCCGTAGCCAGATCCGAAAGTTCATATCCATAACATCCCTGATTGGTATTAGTGCTATACATCAATGATATAACATGATCTGGAGGTGGTAGAACCAGAGTAGTTCGAACGGGGAAGTACCAACGCCACACCTATTTCTAGCGTGAAGCATTTTTTTTTTTGCGTTTCGATGGAAGGGTGTGGTTGCCGGCACACTTTTATATGAGGCGACCATCATAGTCCTCGGGAGTAGCAACACATCTGTGATTGACTTCAGATAGAACCCATGTTCTATTTGAAGTTGCTTACAGGTGTCCATGGGCGGCAGTGACCACTTACCATCAGGTGGACTGCATGCTCGTTTGTTACTTCAGTCAGATAAAAAAAAAAAAAGAATGATGTGATAGAATTCATAGTTTCAGACGACCCGCGTGGCAGAGGGTCACCATGCCGGTCTAACGCGCAGTGCCGACAGACATCTGAATGAATTTTGTATGTCTGTTCTGGGACTGGGTGTTTGTGTGTTCATCTTTGTGTGTTTCCATGGCACCCACGACACAGGTGAAGAACCTATTATAGGACTATTAGCGTACAAAGCTTCTAATTTTACGCGACTGCGTCAGAAATAGGTTAATGTTTTACGAGCGTATGTATATTTGCTTGTATGTATGTCCATTCCTTATGCTATATAATTAAAAAATGGCGCCAGCAAATAGGTGGAAAGGGGAGAAGCAACGATTTTTTTGATTACAGCAATGTGGGTATCAAATGAAAGCTAGTAAATATACCATTCTATATATATATCTACTTATATACTTTTACTTAACTATTTACGAAAAGTAATTTAATACGTTAAATTCAGTGTAACATTATGGACAAAAAAATGAAGCAGTTGGATTTTTGTTTTATATTCCTAACAATGTTATTAGTTTATCATTTTGAGTAACAAGCGTGCAGTCCATACGCCAAGTAGTTACTGCTGCCCATGGATATCTGTAATCAACCCCTGATAAAGTCAGTCTTATATAAGGGAGCCCATTGATGCTTTTCTACCCCTAAGAACTAAACTGGAACGCCTCGGATAGGTATGTCTCCCTCACTACACAACAGAACTCTCACCAAAACAGTGCTTTACATTGCTTTACTATGCAGAAATAGGCTTCGCGGTAGTGCTTTCGGAGTCAAAGAGACAAAGAGTTCTACCACATGTGTAAAAATTACATTGTTAATTATCAATTAGCTTCTTAGAGGTTACAACGCTTACATTTGACAACGCTTTTGACAGGTGGTAAAACCAATGTATTTCGACCAAGGAGGTACAACCGCCACACTTATTTCTAGCATGAAGCAGTTCTTGCGTTTCATTGGAAGGTGTGGTTGCCATTGCATATACCTACGTGTGGCTCACATTGTATATACGAGTATGAGGCCATCATCTTAGTCCTCGAGTGTCGCAGTGCATCTGTTATGGACTTCAGATAGAACCCCAGTTCTATATGAAATTGCTTACAGAAGTCCATGGGCGGCAGTAACCACTTACCATCAGGTACTGCAGGCTCGTTTGCTACTTCAATCTGTTAAAAAAAATTGGCAATGCTTAATGATTTCATAATTATGACAATTAGGACCGAGGGCTAAACCTGCCCTTCGAAGCATGGAGCTCTTTTATCTATGTAGGTTTTTTTCTTACTAACCTCATTATCATGACATTGGACAAATATCCTAACGTTTGTTATAATAAAACATATTTGTTTAACATATCTATACGTTTTATATATCTATGGCATTGAAATGTTTAACAAAACCATAAGATAAAGAGACAGACGTTTTAATTTGGGGCGGAATATTTGAACTTTTTATCATATAACAAAGACTTATGTGTCACACGTTGTATTGCTAACAAGAAGCACATTATTTTATTTATGTAGTACAGATACTATAAAAATAAGTGGACCGTTGTCAAATGTATTATTGTCCCACTGCTGGGCACCTTCCCTCAGAATCGGAGTTCTAGACGCGTTTTAGTCCAGTGCGCTAGCCCAGTAAGAATTAGTTGACTTTAAAATCAGTATGGTTTTTACAGACCTCTTAAGTATTGATTTTCTCGTGATGTTTTCACCGTATGGCCGTAATAATTAATTTTATAAATATACATATTAAAAAAAATCAGTGATGCCTGGGATTCGAATCTTGCATCCTTGATTGAGAGGCTGTATTCGACCATTAGGGTATTACTGCTCAATAAAGTAAGTAGATAGAGTTTGAAAATTCTAAAAGCCCACAAATAAATTGAAGCCCTAAAATAACAATAAATTAATAAATATTTCATTCGGTTTGTTGCAATTAAGATAAGAGTGTAGTATTGATTAACAATTTTTTTCAGTGTGTTCGCAAATTTATTCATTTGTTTTAAATATTTTTCTGGTAGTGAAGTTTTCGTTGTTTTTTACATTTGACACAAAAGAATGTCGTCATTTTTGCTTTGCATAAGACATAATTATATTCTGTTCTGTATAATTTGTTTGCTAAGTATTTAATTATTAAGGCCACAACTGTGTACTTATTGTTTATTAAAAAAACGTGACTGAGTTAAGTTTCAAATTATTATTTTTTTGCTTCTAGCATTACAGGGCGGCAGGGTACATTTTGCCAGGTGGTAGAACCAATGAGGTTCGTACCACCGCCACACCTATTTCTAGCGTGAAGCAGTTCTTGCGTTTCGATCGAAGGGTGTGGTTGCTGGCTCACTTTTATATGAGGCGACCATCTCAGTCCTCGGGAGTAGCAACGCATCTGTGGTCGACTTCACATAGTAACCTTGTTCTATATGAAGTTGCTTACATATGTCCATGGGTGGCAGTAACCATGGGTGCCATCAGGTGGGCTGCTTGCTCTTTTGCTACTTCATATGGTAAAAAAGGGTGGTAGAACGAAAATGAATTGACCGGGCAGGTTATAATGGAAGAGTGTTGCCACTTTTATATGAGAAGACCATCTTAATTCTCAGGATTAGCAATTCATATGTTCTATAAGTTGCTTACAGATGTCCATGGACAGCAATATCTACTTAACATCAGGTGAACCGCATGTTCGTTTGTCATTCCAACTTATACAAAAAAACGGATCTCACTTCCATTGAGAGAAGAAAAGAGAAACACCCATAAATCTATATAGATTCCTTTTCATCCGGAGGAGCGGAAGGAGTGTATCAAACTGTCACAACTGAAAATTCTGCGGCTTCTGAGAATATTTCATCGAGTTGCCTAGTAGGTAGTTATCATATATTATTTTCTAATAAATATAAAGTCATAATAAGATAAGTAATAAGTAGATATATACGCGCTTTCTACACTCATAGACCCACACTAGGATTTTCTCCTGTGTCGTGGGTACCATGGACACACATAGACGAATACACAAACACCCAGACCCAGAACAGAAATCTAAACTCATCATTCATATTTCTGTCTGGCGGGGAATCGACCCCGGGACCCGCTGCGCGTCAGACCGGTATGGTGACCGCCCCGCCACGCGGGTCGTCATATAAAATGTACCTGTCTAGTTCTCAATTACAATTAAGTGTATTATTAATTTTAGTCTTGGAAGTAGTTAACATGTTTATAGGTGGGTATTATAAACGGTTTTTAAACGAGATTTATAAGTAGGTTAAGGCTGTATGCTTTCAAACAGAGATTACTGTAACGAAAAAATACTTTATTTGTTCATTTATTATGTTATTGATGCGAAGTGCTCCGGATTATTAATTAATTAATAATACATGCACGCTTTCTACACTCATAGCCCCACACTAGGATTTTCTCCTGTGTCGTGGGTACCATGGATACACATAGACGAATACACAATCACCCAGACCCAGAACAGGAATCTAAATTTATCATTCATATTTCTGTCTGGCCGGGAATTGAACCCGGGACCCGCTGCGCGTTAGACCGGTATGGTGACCGCTCGACCACGCGGGTCGTCAAATCGTATTAAATATGACATAGTCGTTAATCAAAATCGTATTAAATATGACATAGTCGTCATTCGTTTTTCCCAATAGTGACATGATAAACAAGTATAAAGTCTACCTAATGATAAGTGGCGACCAGCCAATAAATCAATCGACCTCAATTAGACCGATCGCTTTGATTTTATAATAAACCCAAGGTTAATTGCAATGCACTACTCCATATTACAGATTGAAAATCTCCTGTTACGATGTATTGTTACTTGGATTGAATAATAACATAACGAAATAACTCGTAATTTTAAAAAAGAGCCAGATAAAAATTAAACAACACCTTTTCTTGGTTATTTTTATGAATGAAATTAAAATGAATGAATAAATTACCGATATTCATAAAACGATCGACAATCATATTGAAACATATTATTGGATAAAAAAGTATCTCGATGTAACTTAAAATTGCTGAATTTTTAAACTTGAAATTACTGATATGTACGAATATCTAACGGCTTTCTTCCTGCAAATTAACTCTGCAGTCTCGTATGGGAAATCCGTGACAGGCAAAAATACAATGAAACTATATAAGACGCCTGCAAGTGGGTCATAATTATGTTGGCATATAACCGGAGCGACTCAAAAAAGGCTTATCAAAGGCATGATATAGATACAAAAACATTAACGTGATTTCAACGTAAATTACAAGTAAATTGTAGAGTCTATTCTTACTTTGTAAGGTATTTATTTATACAATAAGCAAACAAGGAATAAATTAGAAACTAAAACGAAAATAAGCAGCAACTAATGCGAAAATTCAAGTTAACCACGTCAAAACGTTTTCAAGTCATGATATACGAGTAACGGAGGCAGAAATAGAAACTATTTTATTAAAAAAAAACTTTTCTCAAGCGATTAGAATAAACTTTTATCCGACTGCGTCAGAAAGAGGGCAATGTTTTTCGAGCGCACATACATACGTATATGTATGTATGTGGTGACATACATACAAACATACACACATAATCTTTGGCACGCAGTACGGCCCAAACGGCTTGACGGATTATATTGTAATATTTTTCCTTGTCTATTTTGACAAAAACTCATATAAGCGTTAAATTAATGTATATCATTACGAACAAAAATTTCATTTTAAGCAGTGTTTTGTTGTTTAATTGTTTAACGATGTTACTAGTTTATAGCTATAGGAATTTTTAGAAGTAGAAATCACTTGACTATTATTACCGTGGAAATACACACGATGGATACACTCAAACATCCAAAATCATCCAAAACCATACGTTTCAAATACCAGACCGAGAGGCCAACGAACTTGATAGCATTAGAATACACAATGATAATATTAATACTAAAAATTCATGCTAGTTTCACTCAGAATGTTCTAAATAACAGACTTTTAATAGCCGGGATATCGACGTCATTGAGTTCGAATGCAGAATCATATTGAACACTTGACATACTTGTCTGTTTCAATCGTATCCTACAAACGTATCGTTACGTGGGATTGAAATCAATGTACGGACGTTTAACAAGCAAGATATCGTAGCACAAATCCTATGTGCCTTCGGTTACATGTAAATCTGTTTATATTTTGTGTACGTTATTCGCATTAGATCTTGCCTTTGTAATAAAATAGAAGCGAACTGTTGAATTACGTAGATAAAAAAAATGTTGCAAATAGTTATTATTAATTTCCAAAGAATGAAGAATTTATAAACCATCACATACCTCTCACAAAATCTATGATTTCATTTTTTTAACAAAAATAAAACCGACGTAAATGCCACAAATTTAGTACATACACAGAACATAATGTACTAAGCACAAATGTATTATGTCCCGAAACTTAATATATATACATTCGCTAGATCACGAAACTATGTCTTACGAGTATATGAGCGCCGACTTCAGAACTATGTACCTATTATGTACTGTAAATGCAAAAAATAACACTGAAATGCTTTATTTGTTGAAGCTTATAAGTGATTGGTTTCGACCTTTTCGTTTATTATTGAGTTATTGGTAACTGAGACTTATCTCTATTTAAATATTATAGTAATATCAACATAATATAGCCGTTCATATTTTTCATTTACATTTTATAACAAATCTTTGCATTCATTCATTACTGTTATCTATCACGAAACTCTTAATTATACATATATTCAATGTAATTATACGCAAGCATGAATAATTAACACCGCCTTAACATATGTACTGGATATTGCCTTGCTCTCGCTAAATAATTAATACGTGACCAGTACCTACCAACATTTAACCGATATTAGTAATGGGTCTTTATTTAAGTTTATTTGAAATAGTAAAAAAGGCGTTCATTTTTTGTACAATATTGCTCGTCGAGTATGTTGGGGAAATTTCAGTTAAAGCGGTTTCAAAACTTCTATGAGCCAGATTTCATTCAAGTAAAAACATTTCTTGAGGTATTTTAGATTCAATAGAGTGTAATTACACAACATGATAATTCTACAGCTACAATGCAAAAATACGTTAACAAATCCAAATATTCGTGTTTCGTCTAAACAATAAAGTTCATTGTTTACCTACAGTACTGCTCAATATAAAAAAGTAACAAAAACATGAGTTTATTTCGATAGCAAGTTCCCAATTCTATCGATAATGAGGAGCTCTAATTACGGAATAACCAGGTCAACATAAGTTCAAGACGTACGTTCATGCGCCAACGATAGCGCCCAAAGTCGCAAATAAGACGCCGTGTGCGATATGGTGCTGAGCACGAATTCGATGGTGTGCACCGCCTGGTGTATCATTAGTTCCCCAAACGTGTGGGAGTACTTGTCAACCTCTGCCTGACTCCGATCATCCGGTTTCCTGTCAGAGTCCTTCCGCTGGTATCGACGGAAGTTACTCACGTTTTTCTGGAAAATTATAATTATTGTTCTTAGTGTTTTCGAAATTCGAAAAAATAAAATGTAGGTACACAAACTTTAAGGATAGTAGATTTACTTATCTACTCATAAAGGCACAACTAAGCCTATTTCTTTCCAAAAACAACTGTGATAAGCGTTGCAAGGCGTTCCCACTTAGACCTTAGCTTTACGGCTACGATAGCTACGACCAACATTAATTAGGAGTCAAGAGTTGATTAACCATGTGAATTGGCTGGATGATAAAATAAATAAAAACTATCTGACTTATTTCTATCAAAACAGAAGGAAATCGTACGTTTCTATATATAGGAGGGCATCTTAAATTGAAAATATTTCCATCATCTATACTCAGTGGCGTAGCGAGGGGTGCGGAGGGGCGGTGCGCCCCGGGCGGCACATTTAGAGGGGCGGCAAAAATAGATTTGGCAACCTTGTTTTGTCAACAAGTTAGATATTGTCGTTTTTTGTTTTGCATTTAGTTGTCAAGTTAGATATTGTCATTTTTTTGGTCGTCAAAATTTGGATAATGTGTGGCGAGTTCAATTTCCGCCCCGGGCAGCGTAAGCCCACGCTACGCCACTGTCTATACTTACTCATTGCTACAATAAATTAATCATAATAGTAAAAAATACCATACCGTTACCATTTCCAACGCCATAGAGGCCTCATTTAATTTAAATTAATTTAAATTTTAAGAGGAGACATTTAATTTAAATGCTTTAGAAACGTGTTGCATAAGGATAGCATTTTATTTGTTACACAAATAGGATTTGACTTTGAACAGCGAGTGTTGGAAAATATTAAAAGGTGTTAGCGACATTTAGCTTCTAATAAAATTTCAAATGAGCATGATGCGAATACAACTTGTAAATCTATGAAAGGAGTCTGCGAAAAATGATTTATGCCCAAAGTTACTTTAAAAACGAAAAGTCAAACATATCGAAAAGTCAATGATGAAAATACATACATAGTTCGTGCTTCATTGTAGCCCATAAGCCCACACGAATAAAAATGAATTCGTTTCAAATATAATCAAATTATTTATAATTATAGTCATATTCCAAAAAATACTTCAATTCACACATTCCTTTTAATGATATTATTTCAATTCAGTACCGAACATCTGACCCGGCTTCACTGTACAGGCGCGTATAATCAATACTTATATTTTATTGTAGCGACCTCCTAAATCAGTAATAAGCACACCACGAACGAGATCGACCTTACTATAGCAGTGCAACATTATTAGCATTTTACATTCAACATTTATCATTTTGCAATTGTATTTTTATACATTTTCGATCATTTTATATTACGCATTTTTGATTGTGTTATTTAGTATTCACTTACGATTCGCGATGCAGTTAATATCTGTTATAAATCGCATCAATATACAACGCTTCCTGCAAGTTTTGTGTGTAAACTTCGACTTGATGCACCTGCTAGGTATCCCTGTAGTTTCGGGATCAGAATTGGGCTACGGAATCCCCTGCTTGTCGTAAGAGGCGAATAAAAGGGGGCTTCCGGGGTTGCAGGGGTTAAGAGTGGGAGCTGGAAACGTCCAGGCGACCCCGGGAAGGACGACGGTATGTATGGTCACATATCAGATGGTGCGGTGGGCCGCTCACCTGGATGGACCTCAATGGGGCGAAACGTTCAAAGGTTCGGTAAAATAAGGTTGCGTTCCTTTGGAGATCCCGGAGTCCTCTTTATAGCGGCGTGGACGGTTACCGGGGAGGTTTTGATGCAGTAAAAATCCCATATAACCCGGGGTCGCTCCCAAGGTATCGGGTAACTTTTGAAAGTTTACCCCTTGAGAACAAAAAAAAGGTACCGGAAGGTTACGCGAGACTTAGGAGGTGAATGAGGTCGAATCTTATCCCAAATGGTCAATCACGCATAAGAGAGCGTAAACTACGCCAACGGTATAGTAGGTGTCACGTATAAGGATAAAGTGATATCGATGTTAATTAAATTACAAACAAGCGTCAAGCTGTTCCCTCAAGTGCCAAAATCCGTAATGAATATTGAAATAAAGTCATATTCCGTTCAATGCTGAACGAATTAATTTCATTCGTTAAACTGAAGAACATTTAACTGCATTTTTAAAACGGAAATATTAATTAAATGAAACCGAATAACGATAGTACGAAGAGCGTCATCATTGTCATTATCAATTTATTACTTTTACACTTACATCAATGACCTTCGCACATCTTTAATAATTTGTCACTACGAGAATTAGTGCGATCATTTGTCGCCGAGTGTTGCGCGGCTGTAGCGCTGTTATCGCGTGGCTTCTACGACACAAATCGTAGTGATTTAGTGTCACGATGGACTCTAAAGTCGAAATACTTGGTCACAACTTAGTTGCAAAGCTGCAAATGCTTGTATTATATTTATATGGATTTACAGTGCGCCACAACGAGTGAAGTAAAGGCACCTTTATTCTAGGAATACATATTTAATTCAATAAACCTGTGTCTTCTTGAGTATATCCGTCATTTCCATCCATCCATCCATTGATAATTTTCCTTCTATACAACAGTAAATACTACATTAGACCAATTCTACTATGATTGATACCTACAACTCACCAAGGCCTGCTTCTTCATCTTTTTATTATATCTGTTTAGATACACCGGTGTCCCGAAGAGGACTATTGGGACACACACCACAGCGATCATGAGCAGTGTGAACTGAACCTTTCTCTGGCTGTCAAACATGTAGGCGTCACAGTCGTCCTCTACTGGAGCCGATTCAGACATTAACACCATGTCGATGAAGAGGATGAGGATTAGAGGCGCGCAGCCTGGAGTTCTCTTTATATCGACTACGACAAAAATTATAAATTAACTCTAGCTTTTGCTTTTATTTGTCGCGGTCTTAAACAAAACTACTATTTTTCTTCCGCGGATATTATAAGAGGCGAATAAGCAGCAGCGTCTTGCTGTGTACTATCCACATTCTCAACCGACGACGATTCGCCGGGACCCGGGACCCGGGAACCCGGGACCTACTGCGTGTCAGACCGGTATGGTGATCGTTCCGACACGCAGTAGGTCCCGGGTTTGATTCCCGGCAAGACAGAAATATGAACGATGCCACGCGGGTCGTACTTTTTTATAAGTACAAATCATAATATTAATTAAAATGATCTTACGCGATTTCGGTGTAAACATCCACCACTTCATGTAAATCAGTATGACTAACCAAAAGAAGAGGCATCCCAAAAACAACATTTGGGGTATAAATTGTAAATAAATGGCATAGTAGCGTTTGAAGTGTCTGAAAAATAACAGTTACTATTTATTGAATCCGGAATAATATTGCAATATTGCCACAAAGTTTAATTAACTAATGTTACATGTGATTAAAAAGGCTTAGCGATAAACCAAACATCATGTGAATTATTCCAATGATAATGGACATTTTCATTTTCAACGAATTAATATACATAATTTTATTCTTCGCCAACTGAAATGAGATAAAACACAGATTTAAGTATCATTAAATATGCATGTATGAATTACTTATTAGGATATGTATTTTTTTCAAGGAAGAATTTACTTTGGTTGTTTTATCCAATGCATGTGGCCAATGTATGCGTGTGGCCATTGCCGCTCGTGATCATCTGTAATTAACCCTAGATTCCTGGGTAACATTAACCAAGGACGCATTGCTATATTTGAAGAGTTAGCATCATATAGAAAAATATAAGTTACACCGGCGTGCGCAACTAAAAGCTATACTAAACTAAAAGCTTAAGCACTTCTGCCGTTTTTCTACATACACCAACAAAAACATATAGTCAATTTTCGATGTGAAATATTTATCGGCGCGAGTGAACCTGTTTGTTGGCGTGGCTATCCGTGGCGATTGCTTCGCCACACGCCATATAGAGTGTGTGTATGCCATGATTTTTTATTTAATGAAAATATATATTTAATAATAGACATTATTTTCTGTAAAATTTTCGTCATATTTTTCCATTATGCTATAAATATTTAGTTCCTGTCGCAATTTTTTCTTTTATGTATATTACTTATAGGAACACGATGTTTCACATTTGACAGGCATCCCGTGACGGCATTTTTTTAAATTTCATATTAAATATTCTATGGTAGCACACCTATTTCTAGCGTGAAGCATTTCTTGCGTTTGGGTGGACGGGTGTTGTTGCCGGCTCACTTACATATGAGGCGACCATCTTAGTCCTGAAGAGTAGCACCCATCTGAGATCGACTTCAGATAGAACCCCTGTTCTATATGAAGTTGCTTACAGATGTCCATGAGTGGCAGTAACCACTTAAAATCAGGTGGACTGCAAGTTAGTTTGCTACTTCATTCTTATTTAAAAAAATCCATTAATGATTATACTTACTTTCCAAATAGGGTCCACTCCATAAATATATGGTGGGTTAGTTTCAGCGGACGGATTTAACGTTAAATATTCGTTATTTTCTATTTCTTCTCTTTCGTAGGTATTCTTCCAGAAGGGTGTCATCAGAATTAAGGGCTTGGAAAAGTATTCATTGTACAAGAATCCAGTGAAGAGAGTGAAAAGTCCCATTAAAAGTATTACGTAGCGTCCTGAAGGTAAATCAAGATCAGTAAAAAATTAAATATGCAATTATTAATGACTAGCTGTGCCCCGCGGTGTTACCCGCGGTTTATTAGGGAAAATAAATTGTGTATTAACATTTAAACTATTCACATTTTTATTTAAAAAGTTATGAATATAGTTCCCCATGATTTATCCGCAAATTAATTTTCATCGATTTTCCCATAGGAAAAAAATATTTTTCGCAGAAAAAAGTACCCTATGTGTTTGTTAATTCAGGAAGTCAGCTAAATTCATACCAAATTTTATTAAAAACGCTCCAG
>DWNE01005433.1:0-13992 GCA_018249875.1 Cecropterus toxeus | reverse complement strand
CGCCTCATATAAAAGTGAGCCGGCAACCACACCCTTCCACCGAAACGCAAGAACTGCTTCACGCTAGAAATAGGCTACATATTACAAAAACAAGAAAATGTTTGTTTTGTTTGCAAACAATAATCCATGGGAGTACGAGTTCCATTTGAAAACATATTGCTGCGTTGCTCATAACCACATTGCAATAACCGCACAACTTAAACTTCATTAATTTAAATTTAAATATACATTTTTATTCTTAGCATATTAATTTTCTACTTAAAAAATTTCGTGTTTTACACTGTTGTTAATGACCTTTTAATTTTCATTATTTTAGCTTCAATCATTAAAAGACAACATTTATACATTTTATACATAGTTTAAGCTACATAACATAACATTACTACGGCAGTTTCAATAATATTTTTGAACCCGAGTAAAACCGCGAGGCGTCGCAAGTCGCGAATACGGCAGATCGTACAGTGTAAAGCGGTCTAGCTCTAATATCAATTGATAGTAGATTGCTTACCTAGAATTCCCACGAGTGCCGAGACGTCGCGGGCGCACACTTGGGTACACTTGCTTCATAACTTTTCCGAAGTCAGCTGTCGATAATGCCTTCATGTTGCAGCTCATACAATGAGCGCTACAAGCCAATAATAGACCAATTAACAAGAAAAATTATAATCAACAGTAGGTACTAAAGGTTAAACATGATATGCAATTGTGGCTTAGAACGATTCTAAATAGTTATAAAATATAATTTAATTCTCTGCATTATTGAATGCACAATCAAACTAAACATGCAGTTACAAGGAAAATTATGTGTACTTTATAATGGAATATGTAGTAGAATTGATTCTTAATATCTAGTGAGGAAACAAATTTCAGTATTCAAGTTATGTTTATATTTTCGACAATACATGGAAAATTTTATGATAATCTTTGTTATTAGAGGAACTTTAGGGATATAATTCGACAAGTATTAAATTGTTTATTTTCATTAATACAATTATTTGTAAGGAATAATATTTTCTAGGTTAATGTAAAAAATATATTAAATTTGATACACCAGTTTCTAAAACTAATCCAAACAAACAGAGCAAGAGAATTAAATCTTAAATAATCTTAATTAATGATATTTAAATCTTAATGAATCTGTAAACTGTAAACCCAAATTAATCTTAAATCTTAATTAATTTGGGTTTACAGTTCCTGTAAACTCAAACTCAAGAGCCATGCATCTCTATCCAGAATTGATCAATACATAAACATCAAGAAAATAATTATTTCAAATAATAATGTAATAAATCAATAATTCAATGGTATAAAGTCCTGAAATAGTGAGCATAGATAAACTCTTGCCTTTGATATGTGGTTAGATATCACTTGAATCAAGCATTTACTCCCTATCTTTCAATTTGGAGCTGATAAGACACTAACCATGTTTAAAGTGATTTGTGAAACACTGATGAATTTTAATACTTTAAACTGATTATTTTATATACCACATCTTTTATATAACAATTTTAATATATAACGAATAGTTTTAAGAAGATTGTACCTACATAAATAGGATACAATCAAATTGCATGTGCAGTCTTATCACAGGCCTGATAAATAATCAAAAGATTGAAAAGTTTAAGTTGTCTGGTGAAAACCCCTTAACAAAAGGACAGATTCAACCTGATCAGGTAGATCTAAACTCCAAAAATATATGCTAGAGAGAAAAATATTAGGGCACGCACATAATTAAACTTGTGAAGTTATACACGTATATATTATTTTGGATATTAAAATATTAGGACAATGCTAAATTCAGCATGTTTGTATAGTAAAACAGTATAAGCACCACTAAGTGGCCACAGATAAGTTTTTAGAAGGGCAATGGGCACACAGCAGATCAATTATCTTATTTGCTTATGTTTTGGCATACACCCTGAGTTTACCAAGAATATTTTATTACAAGCATAGACCTATATTGGATCCTGTCTTATACATGCAAAGATTTTAGTTTAATGCAATAGGTTACTTAAACAACTGCATAGAAAATAAAGATATTAAAGTTGATTAGTACTCACATGTATTCATCATAAACATCCTGCTTTGGCAATGAAACATCCGGATCTACTTCTAAATGTGTTTGTATCCATGTTACTGTTTGCTGAAGTTCAGCTCTGAAATATGAACACTTTTAGAAAGACAATATAATAATTTAAGTATCTTTTTCCAACAAAAAAACACTTTTAAAAGCGCTGACAATTTGTATTATTCTTTAAATTATGATATAATTTGGTGTTCTATCTTAAAAAGATAATGCTATAATATACAAATCCTTATTTTCTTTTTATCATTTTTAATTTAAGTTAGTGGGAGGAAACATTATAATATAGCTATGAAATGCTAGTTTAGTTTGTTAAGGCTAAAAACAATGTTGTACCTAGATCCCAATGGATTGATAGGTTGCTTAAGAGGATCATGTGGAGGAACACCAGTTGGCAGCCGAAGATACAAAAGGAGTCTCTCCGCTCCACTGAGGGCCTCCACTGCTTCCAGTAATTGTGATACCCTTTGCCGCCCCTCCTGACTGGATACACAAATTGATAATATAAGCAAAGTGTACTAATAACTTCATATATACTTTTTTAATATTAACAAGGATTTATTAGTGTATTCCACTTTGATCACCCAGGTGATATCACCTAGGTGACTCATTGGTGTCCCTTGATCTCCTGAGACATAATCACCTTCAAAAAATATTTTATTTTGATATCCTTAAGTTAGCTATACAAAATACGTAAAATAGGTCTTAAACACCTTTTTTTACACCTGGTTTGGTTTGGTTGATGAGTTTGGTTTGGGTTACACATAAGTAATCATAAATATGACCTTATCATCCATCCATGTCTATGATCATCCAGGCAAATAGGTTTCAGGTGATCAAAGCACACAAATGAGTCGCGATCAAAGTGGAATACACTGATTTATGATATATGGTTTTGTTAATTGTGTATGTATAATTTTATAAATAAAATGCCACATTCAAAGACAATACTGGTAATGTTATATTACTCAAATCTATTACACACAACAAGTTTCAATGTGATTATATAGCTATATTCTATTCCACTTTATTATTTATAATGGTAATAATTCTATAAGAGTATGACTAAGTTTTGAGAAGAAGTAACTGACAATAATTATAAGATTACTTGAATGTCAAATAAATATATGCTGTCTATAATAATTACTTTCATATGAATTATGAAACATATATTACGAATATTTGCTAACATAATTTTGATAACACATGTAACATTATTTGTTTAAGTAATTCTATACTACACTTTGCGTTGATTTGGCACTTATGTTAAAAAACGTTGACCAGCATTTTCTTGCCGTGTTTTAACAGAGTAAAGTTTTGAAGAAACTGTAATATGTTGGCGACTGGCCAAATTCAAATAACCAAATGTTTTCAAGGCACTGTATTGTTTACTCTTCATTTCATGTATAATTTTCAAACTGCTGTTAAAACATGAGTGGAAGGCATGTCTTTTTCGAGACGAAATACTAGGGACGCATAAGCAGCAGTGAAGAGAAATAGTTATCAGGTATGAGTTACCTTAGAGCGTTTTCGACTATTTGTTGCATAGATGCTACTTTGCCGGAGTCCATCTTAGACTCCTTGCCCGGAACTGGGGCGGGGCCTGCGCCCGCAGCACTCGATGGTCCAGGGGAGATATTTGAAGGAACAATACTTTCTTTAACGTAAGACGCAATTTGCCTATGTTTTGGATGATTGACATTTTCCCGATGAAGTTTCGCGTCATCCACTAATTCTCTTTCGGTTTTAACATTTTTCGTATTATCTTCATCGGTCCAAGGCTGAAACGGAGTCGTACTTTCCATTCTATCCCAGATTGATTGCAAATGTATTGTTATTTGATTTCATATTGGAACTTTTTATCATAATTTATTATGCGTAACAAAACTCCATTTTCTTGACAATTGACATTAGATCAGCTGTGCGGTGAGGTAGTGTAAGGGGGGAGTGATGTTGTCAGTAAAAAAATTGATTATAAATTCAAGAATCTTAAAACATAATTATAATATGAATAAATTTTGTCGATTGGCAAAAGCTAAAGAAAGGCTTATTATGTACAAGGCCCTATATCTAAATAACCTCTTTCCTGTGGGAAGTTGGTTATAAAATAAATCCAACAATCGCATTTATAGATGGAAAAATCCCTTAACGTTTGATTTCGGAAAGACCGTCGGCACACCAGTGTTCCCCCTCTGTAGCCAGGCAATTATCGTATGTCAGCCGTAAAATTATCGTATTTTGCATCAAATTATCGTACAAGTACAATAACAACACTATATTTGTACCTTCAACTTTTTGGAGTTTTTTTTCTTTCACTTTCACGGTCTTCTCACCAAAAAAAGACGACGTCTGATTTGGCGATCAAAAACAAGTGTTCTCAAAATATTTGGCGATCCCAAAAAAAATCGTCATCTCTAAATAACTATATCCTGAATAACACAAAATTTTTACCGTACATTACTATGAAATTATCGTACGATTCCAAACACTGCGGCACACCCATTATTGCATCAAATAACAACAATGTGTGGTCTGGATTAGAAGGGTGGACTGAGTAGAAAGATACATAATAGTCTGAAGAGTAGACGTGGGTGGTCACGTTATTTTCAAGAAACGTAACGAAACCCGCGAGTTGGTCAGCGTCACCTGTTTCAAAACTAATGTTTATTGTATCTAGTTATTTTCATTTCAGCTCTGATTGTTTAGATAAATACCTCCAACAACTTATTTAGTTGGTTACCCACCAAAGGAAACTAAATTAATAATTATCTAAGTGTTTGTCACAGCGTTAAATTTCTTGGAGAAATACAACGTTGTGCGTTCGACCAACCGACAATTAACAGTAATAACGCATTTATAAAAAATCACTACTTGTAATTTGACTCAAAACTAGTTATTCGATCATGCCGCGCGAAGCTAGTTGTTGTATTTAGTGACGTAAAATATCACTCACGTCTACTGAGGAGGTCCAAATTATTAGTCCTGATGTAGCACCGAATCTGTATTCATATTCCAGTAAGACTCTAATATTATCTGGAATTGATTACAGTTGTCGTTAAAATACAGAGGCCATTTTAGTAATATTTACTAATTTATTTCATAAGTTGTAAAATAGTTGTCACACATTAACAAACATTGTCTTAAAAAGTATTATTAAGAATAAGTCCTTGATTACTGTTTGTGAATGTAGGTAATAATTTTGTCGTATAAACATATCTTGATTATATGAAACAGTACAACAAAAAGGATTTTATTTGTATACGACGAATAGAATAATATTTAACTTAATAGTATGAGAAGAAAAAATAGGTAAGCACGTTACGATCGTTTCGTTATAGTAACGAAGACTATTAGTACATTTGTCACAAAAAATAGATGTAGTGCCGTCCTGTCGGTGTGCGCCGGCCCTAAACGTTATTCTTCAAGTTCTGAAAAAAAAAACAAGTACATACATATATGCCTTGGCCAATCACTTTGACCAAATGTGGTAAACCAAGTTTGCACCTTGGTTTCGTTGGTTTCATCAAAGTTTATTGATGTGAACTATTTATTCTACTGGCATATAAGCCAGATTGATCGTGTGGCGATGCTTGCCTTATTTTATTTTAGCGCCATTTTTTATACATTTTCGGAACTATTTAGTATACAAAAAAACTAAGCAAGCTGAGGTGTTAGTTCGTAGATGGCGATATTTTCATCATGCTATATATTTAGTTCCTGTCGCAATCTTGTCTTTTAAGCATATTACTTTTACGAACACGACGTCTTACATCTGCCAGGCGTTCCGTGACGGCTATTGGGTGGTTAAGGTATCTTAAAGAGCCGATTAGGCGGTTGTATAGATCTAAAGATTATAAACGTTCCTGTTTGCCTGCTAAGTGTCAAATTGACGGGTGAGAAAAGCGTCTGTCATTGTCATATGTCAATGTCAAACAATGCCAAACGAAGTATCGTGAGATGAGCGTTGTATATTTTATTTTATTTACATATTTGATAAATTCCATGAATGTGTATTAAGATCACGAAAGTCGCATAAAGTTCTTACAATGCGTTCTATGAAACTCCCACAAGCATAGTATTATATATTATAATTTTAGTGAAAAAAATTGCAATGTATTTTCACGAACGATTTTGCCAATGGCTAGGCCATTTAAAGTTGTCCCGTGTTATACTTTCAGTGTCTGTTATATTATTTATGGTGCCATTAGTTACACACTACTATTTATCAAAGGTTAGTCTTCATTTTGTTATTTCAGTGTTTTATTCATCTATAGATAGACAACCGTCAAATGTACTTTTGTATGGCAGATACAGCAATATTTACGTTGATATTTTCTATATTAGTGGAAGTAAAAAAGGCAGATATTCTTTGCATAACTTTCTTTTTCGGATGGTTATTATTCACTTAATTGCAAACATAATATACAAAATACAAATTTTATTGACCAGCCTTTAGAAGTCTATTGTTAATTAATTTATTATTCTCATCGTCATGTTCTCGGTCGTGTTATTCTTTTCTTTATAATTTTAAGTCTAATTTATTCCACACCTGTGAATGAGCTTGGATAGGACTCAAATTCTATCTGAGGTTCGCAGGATCTGTTTACAATAGCAATAATTAGTCACATAATACAAGAAAATGGTCTTTTTACCCATAAATACAAAAAATGCGAATGTGGAAATTTCAAATAAGAAGCTTTGACTGTATTGCTTAATATTTGATCAATGCGCATCATAAATGTACCGAAAAGTTTCTAATAGAAAACACTTGATTCTGCTGTCGGAAACACAAACAGACATTGCAGTAAAGACACACGAGATAAACTGTCAAGGATTTTAGTACCTTCAAAAACATTAGTTTCAGCTGGTCAGCTTATCTAAGTCTATTAAAAATATATTTTTTCAGTATGAGTCAACATCTGGGTCTCTGGGTGGTAGCCCAATGCGACAAACTTTGGATTCACTTGGTGATGTGTCCACAATGAATGTAGCTGACCTGAAGGCCAGAATTGAGGAGATGCTTAGAATCAAGGTGAAATATTTTTCTAATGTAACCTATATAATTGTTGCTGTAAGCTCTTTATATTTATACAAGCTTTTAACCCCCTTAGGGGTTGAATTTCTAAAAATCTTTTCTTTTCGCTCACTTACACCATTAAAGGAACCCCTGTATCAAATTTCAAGGTTTTAGGTACAGTAGTTTCGGCTCTGCATTGAGATATAAGTCAGTGAGTCGGAATTGCCTTTTATATATATTGATGATCAGGAGATGGTAAACGTATTGTGATTCAACTTTGGTGGAACTATATCTTTATAACAGCACTTTTAACCACTGCTGTGATCTGGTCTGAAGTGAGGACACACTAATTATCTGAAGGGAGATATATTTATACAAGGCGTTCCAATATAGGCCTCATAGGGTTGCAATGAACCTGTGGTCGTCCTAGTCTATGGTATGTCCTGTCTGACATTGATGACAAATGCTAATGGCTGGTGATGATCGATGATGAGGTGGAATGCATGCTTGTTTGAAACTTCCCTAATATAAAAAACCATTTTGGTTCTTTCCTCTAAATAAAGTAGGCCAGAAGTGCGCTCTACCATGTTAGTTGGTCATAGGTAGTTGGGTTAAACTAATATGGCCTGAAAACTGTTACTTTTATGAGAATATTATATGACTAAGTATAGTATTTAACTTAGCCGACACTTTAATTAGGACATTACATAAATCTTAAATGCATATGGGCTAATGCAGGTTGATTTTGGCCCATTTCAGATCAGGAAACTATGCATGTTTTTCGCTTAAGTAACTATTTGTTGAGGGCATCATAAATCCACTATTCTCATAATCCATTTCATAAAAAATCGAACTTTAAATTTAGCTGGCAACTCTTCAAAAGTTTCTTATACCTGTTTCAATATATAGATATATGTATGTAGATATTCTTACAGTGTAAGAAATCTTAATAATTTGAATTCATCATTGAAAATATTCCTAGTTTACCTGTCTTACGTACATACATTGAATAGTACTTAGAATTAATATATATTATTGTAACTGTTTGCAGGCCTCAGTGTCAACAGAACTGCGTGAGCTAGAGGAGCGACGTGGACGGTTGCAGCGTGAGGCAGCTGCAGCTAGTGCTAAGGCAGATAGTGTAAAGGCGGAATATGCTCGCGCTACTGCCGAATTGCAACGTCTCAGAGTATCCGCCGACCAAGCTCGCCTCGCGCAACTAGAAGCTATCCGTCGAGACTCCCCCGAATTAGCCCCTCCTGCTCAGATCCTGCCATCATCCCCTCCACGTATTCTGCCCCCTGTGAGTCCTTCCTCAGAAGTCAATTGCCGCATGCATTCCTGTTTTGATCACTCCCGTTGTTCCTTGACCTCCGGTTTTCCTATTTACTTTTATGACCCGGATGTCTATTCCCCTTTAACAGGCGCGGAAGTCGATGGATTCTTGAAGACGACGTTGCGCCAAACGCTTGGATATAACTCACATTTGACGCAAAATCCTAATGAAGCCTGTGTTTATCTCGTTCTTGTCGGCGAAGCATTTCCTTTCGAAAAGAGTCACTCGTAAGATACAATTTATATACATGTATTGACTTTTGCACATTGTTTTTAAGGATTAATACCCAGTAATTAAATTCTAGATCTAGAAATAACGCTACAACTCTGTCAGAAACATCCATACTATTAAACTTGTATACGTAAATAAGACGGGAATGTATCTTGATTTTTGAGATTATGCGATATTTAAAGTCTTTTTTTAAATTTTAGATCAACCACAGATACATATAAGCTGATGTTGAATGAGACCGCAGTAAAAAGTCTGCCTTATTGGGGTGGAGATGGGCGAAACCATGTTCTACTTAACCTGGCTAGACGGGAATTGACTGTCGGTTCTGGGGACGCATTTCGAGGGGCATCAACTGGCAGGGCTATGATCGCGCAGTCCACATTCACTTTGGATCAGTTTCGACCTGCATTCGATTTAGTAACACCTCCAGCACTCGGCCCTCCAGGTGGGGACGTGTGGGCGGATTGTGCTCCAATGGCACCGGCGCGTCGTAAATATTTGTTAAGGTAAATATATTTGTATCTCTAACCATAAGTAAATGTCGTGTTATTATGTTTGTATACATACATAAACATTATTCAGTTTTCAGGGCTCACAATCCTCTGTGTCAGGACACAACAGAGATGATGATAAGTTATTAATAGAGGGCCTGCAAAAGATGGCAAAGATTGCGCCAGCGGCTGATTTATTCCTTCTACAATTTGAATGTGATCCTCCGGTGGAAAGACGAGCATTGATAGCCATCGGGGATTGGGCTCTCTGTGGAACTGATCGGTCGAGACGCGCAGTATTGCGTGACTCCACTTTTGTGCTTGTACTCGCACCCGGTAACTCCAATTATGCGTCTACAGCGTTACTCCAAGCTAGATTATACGAGGCTCTCCGCTCTGGTGCGATACCGGTGGTTCTTGGAGGTGATAGAATAAGACTACCGTACGACGAAGTGTTGGATTGGCGACGTGCCACCATTTCTCTTCCTAAAGCGCGTGTCACTGAGTTACATTTTTTGCTTCGGGCGCTATCGGATGCCGATCTGCTAGCATTTAGACGACAAGGCAGAGTGCTCTGGGAACGGTATCTTAGTTCGGTGCAAGCTAGCATGGATTCACTGTTAGCGACATTACGAATGAGGTTGAATATCCCACCAAGGCCCGCCTCCCCGACGATAGGGGCTCCGGCATTCAACGATTCATTCTCTCCTCCAAAAGTAGAGGCACCGGCTGTTGATTCAGAACCAGAAGAGACACTTGGACCCCTAGAAGCTCCTTATCCGAGTCCAGCATACCGACGGAATTATTCATTATCCTTGTTACATGGTTATGAAATATGGAATGACTGGGGCGAGCCGTTTGCCTTGTACCCACAATTGCCTTGGGATCCGCCGGTGACGTCAGAGGCCCGGTTCATGGGTTCCGCGGCAGGGTTCCGTCCGATAGCCGCTGGGGCAGGTGGTTCCGGGAAGGAGTTTAGCGAGGCACTCGGCGGGGACCGACAGAGAGAACAGTTTACTATTGTAATCTTGACCTATGAGCGTGAAGCTGTGCTGGCAGCAGCCTTGGCGCGACTTCGTGGATTGCCCTACTTAAACAAAGTAAGTATCGAGGGTAATTATTTTCACCTTTTAAATATTGAGAAAATTAAGGGTATGCATATGTTTACACCAGGTCTAGAACTAGTGTAGTTTAATCGTGGAGACATCATCACCACACCTACATATTTCCAACGCGAACATGTGCAAGACATGGTGTGGTTGCTGGTTCACTTGTATTTGAGGTTATCATCTTAGCCCTCGGAAGAAGCCAAGCATCTGTGATCTACTTCAGATAGAACACCTGTTTTATATGAAGACGACCATTGATGCGGTAGAGACCATTTACCATCAGACGCATGCTTGGTTGCTGTAATTTAAAATAAATAGAATAATATCGAATTACTCGAAACATTTCAAATTTTTGAATTATTCGTGATCTTTCAAATAATTCGCAAATTCGAATTATTCACACATTTCTACTTATTATGTCCCGTATATAATTACTAAAAATGTCTGAATAATTCGAATTCGAATGTTTCAAATAATTTGTAAGTTCGAATTATTCGCTCAACCCTATATTATGCATCATTCCAGGTGGTGGTGGTATGGAACGGGCTAACCCCGCCGTCTAGCGCGCAGGCGTGGCCGGAGAGCGGCGCGCCCGTCGCCGTTGTACGTGCACCGCGGAACTCCCTCAACAACCGATTCTTACCGTACAACTTGATCGATACCGAGGCTGTCCTGTGTGTTGATGATGACGCACATTTGAGGCATGACGAGATTGTCTTCGCTTTTAGGTTAGTTTAAGACACAAACAATGTTAAGAAGAAGTTGATACAATGAAAAAGTCAAATCCACTTCGTTGCTTGCCAGATCTTCTCAAGTGAGATTGAGGTCCAATCCGGTGCTAGTGCAAAAAATATATTGTAACTGATAATTTGTAAGTGCCCCTGTGGGCGTATACAAAATATAGACATTTCATTATTTGTTATATTTATTAAATTAATTGATTGATTGAGTTATTTTATTTGTAGTAATTCATTGTTTTTTTTTCTTTTCTTTCTGTAGTTATTCTTATACGTTATTTAACAGGCGAATTCAAATGCTGATCCGGGTGGCATGATCGCTGGCGTAGCGTGGTATTGTTTTTGTACGTTATGAAAAAATAAATACTTGGATGAATAATATGAAATATAACTCCTATTTGATTTTCAGGGTGTGGCGAGAGCATAGAGATAGGATCGTCGGATTCCCAGGTCGTTATCATGCATGGGATGTTAACTTTAATAACGGGTTTCTTTATAACTCCAATTACAGGTAAGAATAATGGTTATATTATGCATTAAAATATAAATTGTCAAGAAAATGACAAAAATGTATCGCCATAACCGATGGCGACCCCTTTTTGATAGAAGTTGCAAACGAGCAGTACACGAGATGTTAAGTGGCCATTATCACCCGTACATATTGCAATCAACTTTAGGTAAGATTAGAATTCTCATTGATATTACGATCATAGATAGTCTTCAGGGTAGTAACAACCCTGAGGACTAAGTTGAAACGCCGTTCATACGCCTCTGATGTCTTCCTTACTAGACGTTTTCTCCATGTTCATTCCTGTTTTTAATTCATACATTCACTCATAAATTCGCTCTTTTAAATACAAAGCAGTGAAACTCGACATAAAGTATAATAAAATCACTCTTAGAATTATATATGTAGAAAAACGGTATAATTTTAACTTCTTTTTCACCTATTATCGAACCTTGCTAGAAATTACTACTTGTAATATGCTTCTATCTCTTTTATTTTATACTTATTTGATATTTGACATTATCTGACATTTATTTAGTTTTTTTTTTCATTTATACCTGATTGAGACATAAGATAAAAATTAAATATACAAAATTTTGTTATTTGATTAGCTGCGAGCTGAGTATGGTGCTGACCGGTGCTGCGTTTGTCCACCGCTACTACCTGTGGGCGTACTGGCGGGCTCTCCCCACGGCTATACGAGACTACGTCGACGAGTACATGAACTGCGAGGACATCGCGATGAACTTCCTAGTTGCGCACATCACTAGGAAACCGCCTGTTAAGGTACTCTCATCGTTATTATCATCACCATCATCATCATTATCAGCATAGTCATCGGAATAATTGCATCATCATTATAATCACCTTAGTCTATTGTATTCGTGATGACGAATACAATAGACTAAGGTGATTAAGTAAGATTAGATTTGGACGATGGTCCAAATCTACCACACAATACCACACGAAATTTCATCATCGTCAATAGCGTGCTTATTAACAAATTTCATTCCAGTATTATTATCATCATTAGCATCATTATTAACATCTTCATTATCAGTATTATTCTTATCATCAACCCCAGCAACATCATTATCAGTTTTATTGACAGTATCAATCTTACCATCATTATAATACTTCCCATCTTCATGATCATCACCCTCCAATATTTTAAAAGGCACATGTCACTAAATTTTTTGTCAATGATCCACGTAAATTTGTGATCATAACGCTTCACAGCTTAGTGTATAATTCATATGATTCTGATTAATGTGACATAAAAGACGTAAATAATGATAACTTCATATGTCTGGTTCGAGTATGGCTGTAGTTGTCTTTGTGTGTGTCCAACTGTCCGCATGATCAAAATATTTTTTATGTTGTTCGGCTAGATGGTGCTGTTTTTCTTATGAAAAACCTACACTTAATTTTCTGGCTTACGAAATCTTTGAAGTATTTTATTAAGGAAGTATTTACTTGCAGGTGACATCGCGATGGACCTTCCGTTGTCCTGGCTGTCCTGTGACGCTGTCTGCAGACGAAACACATTTCCACGAGAGGCATAAGTGTATACAGTTTTTTTCTCAGGTAATGTATAATATATTACTTATTTATAAGATTGAAGTAGGAATGAGTGTGAAGTGTACTATAAGTGGTTGCTGCCGTCCATGAACATCGCAACTTTATGAAGATGCGATTTTTTAGTTTTCCTTTTCCTTTTCTATATGTAGAAAATGAATTTTATTTGAAGTTGATCATGGATCTATTCCTTTTCTCTAGGGTTTAAATGAACAACTCATTTGTAAGTAAGTATTAACCTTCCACCTGCAAGAACGGCTTCACGTTTGAAATGAGCGTAGCGCTAATGCCTCCCAGGTTAAAACATAATGTTTGTTCCTAACTTTTCGGCCTACCAACTTTCTGTAATATTTATTTTCTTTTTCAGGTAATGGGCTACACTCCCTTACTCTCAACGCAGTATCGAGCAGACTCAGTGCTTTTTAAAACACGAATACCTCACGATAAACAGAAGTGTTTCAAATTTATATAGCACTCTATTTTTACTAATGAATGTAGCATCCTTGTATATATTTTATGCTCTAAGGAAATGTGTAAATTAACTTGTTATTATCTATTGATATAATTGTGTTAAATAGGGGTCATTCAAGTAATATGCAAATAGAATTTTATTATTTTATCCCAATATTGACAGCGGAAGTGAGTAAAGTGTACTCACTACTATGCTTACATAAGCAAGGTACAAAAGTTTGCAAAATATAAACAGAAACACTAAATAATATTTCTGATATAACAGCTAGAACTTCCGATTATCATGTCATCGAAAATAAATAAAACAAAGATTCCCCGCCCCCTATTACGTTCATAATACTTATATAGCCCATAACCGGAGTTTATGGAGAATGATGTTTGACGATTCAAATGACCTATTTTAAAATAAAAAATAATCATGTTTATAAATA
>DWNE01005432.1:0-13992 GCA_018249875.1 Cecropterus toxeus | reverse complement strand
TAGTTACGACCGCTCGTTCTGGTAAAAAGTTCTAAAAAGTGCCTGATGTCTAATTCGCACTTGGCCAGCGCGATGGACTTTTATATATATAGATTCATTAAATTTACTTATAAATAAAACTTAGTATCGTAAATTAGGTACAAGCGAACCCCAATTCCGCATCGGAAAGTGTTTGTTCGCAAACAAATATTTCTCTTCGGGAGTGTTTGACCACGTGTAACACCGGCGCCGGTCCCTAATCTTGGTTTATATTGGAAGGTGGGGTCCCAGCACGCGAGGACGGAAGTAATAAACCTCATAAATACACGCAAGGAGTTGATGGTAGAAAATAGTTAATGAATTTCGTGAGGAAAAAAATTAGACACATTCTAAAAATGCTAACATTGCTAAAATTATATGTATCCTAGCATTTGGGACGGGTAGACAGAGATTTTAATAAGTGATAAGGCAGACGGGCTATCTTATAATAATAAAGGAAAACAGACATTGCTTATGGATATTTTCAACACTAGAGAATTCGTCAACGCATCGCCAGCTTTGAAGAAGAACACATTTTATGCCTTTCTTTAAAAGCCTCATAGCGCTCTGACACTTCAGGAGAAAATTATGATTACAGTAAAGATATTTTACTTTATGAAGAAAAAAAATTAACAAAAATAAAATCGACTTTTATGCCACAAAAAAAATCGCGAAGTCGGCGTGCAACATATTTCGTTTTAATGACCGATCACGATGACGAACCTGTCCTACGAGTATGAGAGTGTATGATATCACACATTTTGGTTTCTCTATATTCTATACAATAGATTTTAATAATCTTGTAAATCCTTGAGCTTATCTGTAATCTATGTCGTTACCTGCAAGCGTATTTCGACAGAGACAACACATCCCAAACAGAATCGAATCAATTTCCCCAATTTTCCCGAAGCCCGAGCAAACAGCGGTAGAACGTGCTCGGCGTACAGCTACAAATCCATCGTCACAACATTCGAAGTAGGGTTGCCAACATTTCATCGACAATATATAGTATTTTTCAAAACTAAAAAAATATAGTACACCTACAAAACATATAGCATTTTATGGACAAAACAATATGATAGACGTAATAAACTACTTATGTTGACAAATCTATATTTTCTTGCATTTATTACCTTTTGTATTTTTAGTGTTTCAAGTTACAGTGTCATGTTTGTAAAGATGCATGTAAAGACGCGTTCATAACCTTTGGATTCGAAATTGATGGATTTGTTAACTAACAAATCCATCAAATCTAACTAGATTTGGGTGTCAAAAATATAGTATTGTGCAGTTATTTATTCAAAAGTATAGTAAGTATGCAGATTTGAAATATAGTACATTACTATAATATATTATAGTACGGTTGGCAACCCTAATTCGAAGTGATGAAATTAATCTGGGATATTGACAACGTGCGATAATAATAGGTGTATTTAAAAAGCAATATCTGTGATAATAATTAGTATATTTCACCCAAACGTCAAAAGTTGTTCCGTTTTAATTTACTGTTTGTTATATTCTTAAAAAAAAAACATTGTTTTATACAAAAAACATATTGAATTATTTGTACGTAATTTTATTTGTTTATTTAATGTATTACATTATATATTATAATGTATTTCATTACATACATAACGAAATATATAGTACTGACTATAATATCACTTCGGTCATGTTTACTACGATACCGAGTATCCTATGTTGTTCTCCAGGTCATAGACTATCTGTGTCTTATTTCAGCGAAATCCTGCATCATACATCCTCATAAAGTTTCGCATTTATAATATTCGTAAGATCACTAGCCAAAGCGAAGCGTAACCCAGTTTAGCTAGTAATTATTTACGGAACATTACTCTTAGGTTGAAAGGATAAAACGAAAATCCGGTACAATGTTTATAAATCGGCCAAACCTTATAAATTTCAATAATAATGCCTAATCATTACGCTACGGTAAGATTAAACAGCAACTCCGCCGCTAATGTGCTGTATAAGGCCATAAAAGAAGTAGGCAATGGGATGCTTCAATAATTTTAGCAATATCCCTTACAAAGTACATTCGGTAAGGTCGAAAATAATATGCTATAGCCTTTATACTTAGTTATACTAAGTCCGATATGAAGTAAACAAGGCAAAGATAATTAGGTACTCGTAATTACTGCCTAAATTGCAAATGGTTTATTCCTACGAAGCGAGATTAAGTGGTAATTTTGATCGAACTAACACGGCCATTTTCGTATGATAGGATTGTTTTATCTGATGGAATAAAATAGATTATATAATAAATATATCTATTTTGTATATAATTACAGGAAATATAAAAGGGGGCGAGCCATATAACTTCCTGAATCTCTTCCTGGTACTGGTGGTGAGAGGTACACGTTTGATTATATTCTAATTGTAATGCTTACACCAATTCTATCGCCCTTCGAGTACTAGTATTAGAATAGGTCTACTGTTGTTCCGTGCCTGCCGTAAAAGTTAACTAAAAGGGGCTTCCGAGGTTGCATACGGCAAGAGTTGGAGCTCGAACGGACGAGCTTCGGACTATTTAGAAAAGCGACTTTTGGCGGACGGCAGCATGTATGGTCGCATACCGTCGTAAAAAGTAGATGGTGCGGCGGTCTACTGCATACCAGGGTGGAACCCTACGAGGGAATACGCTCAGAGGACTTTGGTTGCGTTCCAATGGAGATCCCGGAGTCCTCTTTGTAGCGCCGAGGACGGCTACCGGGGGGTTTTCATGCGATAAATATCCAACGTAACCCAGCGTCGTTTCCACGGTTTCGAGTACCTTTAAAGGTTTCCCCTCGGAAACAAAAAGGCCTTATTATTAGTTAGGTCTTTTTTCGTCGAGTGTGGTTAAAAACCTGTTATCGAACTGGATAGCAGGTTTTCAACCACAGTGGCACAAGCGATAGTAGCCAATGGGAAGTAAGTCTAAATATAAACCTGTGAGAAAACATGAGGCTTTATCCGAGACCGTTCTGAGACACTCAGCCGTCGAGCCATTAGAATTGAGAGCGCGCAGCGCCGCGAGGAATCGTTAGTATATTTAAGATTACTCAGGGTTGATACCAATATACATGTCGACATTTCGTTCCTCCCCCCCTCCTTCCAGACTAACCATTAATATGTCCTCCCTCTTAAAAAAACTATTTTTAAATTCAAGGCAGTGCCTAATGTATAAAGATTAAGATGTTTTTTGTATACCTTATTGGGTTGAATAGATCTTATTTGCTGTACAAATAAGATTCCTAAGTATCCCAAATTTTGTGCATAACCAATTACATAGGTACCTACACCTTATCATTAATAGGTAAATTCTGGGTTTTAATTGTCATAATCAATCGTTCATTTTAAATATTTTCAATATACAACAAACTAAGACCCGACGGACGATTCGCTATTTAATTATTAAAATAAGAGATAACCCTATCTGGTAGCTTCCACACAGAGGAGGTCAAGGGCGGGTCGCAACAGCCGGGTTCAGCCGAGCTCCTGCGACCTCGGGTTGCACGCCTATTTGCATACACGTGGCCTGTATTAAACAAAACAAGCAACAAAACAAACGATAAAACACAAAATACGATTCAGACCAAAAATAGAATTATGATTCTCGGAGCAGTGATAGCCTAATCGTTGAAACTCTGCCTCCCATTCGAGGGTCAGAGGTTCGATTCCCACGCACCACAGATTTTTCTAAAATTACGGGCGTATTAGAAATTAATTATCACTGACAGAAAACATTCTGGAGGAGAAAACCTGATAGTTCTGTAAAAAAAAAGAGTTCTCAAAGGCGTGTGAAGTCTACCAATTCGCTTGGCTAGCGCAGTGGACTATGACTTAAAACTCTCCTACTTTGAGAGAAGACCCTTGCCCTGCAATAGGACAATAATGGGTTGACTATGATAATTATGTTCTTATACATGAAAGTACAATAGCCCATCCCTCAGTCATTTAAGATCTATTGCTGGACACAGATCTCCCCTAATGAGCGTTGCTACCGCTGAGAACTTAGTTGGAACGCTTTGAATATGTATGTCCTTCATCACCCGACCAGAGCAGTAGTGTATTACACCTTTGCAGAAATAGGTCTGGCGGTGGTGCTTCTGGAGTCGAAACACATAAAGCCCTACCTTCCGATTTTTCAACTTAATTTCAACTTTTTTCTTAATTAATAAAAATTACTTTTGTATGAAAACCAGGGAACGTAGAATTCACTCTTTAATTAAATTAAATTCTAGAGAGCAATTAGCGTTCTTGGATTTTAAGATCAAAGTGAATTTCAGGCAGTGATTTTTACTTTTCAAAGATTAATTTGAACCAACAGGGCAGTGACTCTACAATCTTCTTTGTTGAAAATGGAGTACTTAGTAGTATATGACTAGACACATTTTTTTAAAGTAGGAAGTTCCTGCGTGGGAGTACAAACTTTAGGAAAAACTAGTCCATTTCATTTTAATGATATTTTCAGCTCCAATAAAGTTTGATCTTTAAACTTCTTTGGACACCATACATTTATTAGCGAAGCATAGTCCGCCATCGCCACCAGCGATCCCTATTGGTATAATATAATACATATTGTTCACTAGTTGAGTACTAATAGTGACCGCCCATCGCAGTTCGTAGACTTCGTAGCTCTTTTCATTATTAAAATAAATTAAGCGCCTCTGATATTTTAATAGCAATTTTACGCCGACGCGCATTCGTGCTAAGACATTACTGTGAGTAAATAGCTCTTCATCTTTTATCTAAACCTAATATATTTAATATAGATCTTTACATCAAAGAGCTTAGAGTGCATTGACATTGACACGTGATATATCAGAAAATCCGAAAATATACCTGCTGAAAATATAACGAAATTCGCTAAGGAGTTGTCTGAGAGTCAACAAAGTTAGTGAAAAAGCGTTCTGGTGTTGAATACAACATTTTTGGCGAGATATTTTCGCGCCTTTGATATACGAAATCAATCATGTGTTACACACCTAATAGTTTATAGGTTCAGTACGTTCATGAGGTGTTAGAAACATGTTGACAGCAATAGAGAAGTAACGATGTAATCGATCACAAATCGGATACTCTTCGACTAATAAATACCACCACTAATCTTATTTATATTTACGAACAGCAGTTATGATTGCGATTTGAACAATGTGTAACAGGGCATTTACCTATAGGGACATACCAACTTATACGTCGGAGGTAGCAACCAATTTGTGCTGCGCGGCTGCTTAATACGAGCTTAAAAGTTATATAATTTTAAGTTCTTATTATAATTATCGTCCTGGCAAAATCATATAATTTTGTCCTGACCGATCGGGGAGGTACCGCTGCCACATTATTTCTAGCATGAAGCAATTTTTGAATCTCGCTCGAAGGGTTACGTACATATGAGGCGACCAACTTAGTCCTATAGAGTAAACACGCCTCTGTGATTGACTGCGTAGGTAGAACCCCTGTTACCAATTACCATCAGGTGGTCTGCATGCTCGTTTACTGTTCCAATCAATTAGAATAAAAAATTATATATGGAAACGGATTTTTTTATACTTAAACCTAATAAGGCATACGGGCTATCTGATGGAAAGTAGTCACCATCGCCTATGGACATTTGCAACACCAGAGGAGTCGCCAATGCATCGCCGGCGTTGAAGGAGAGCTCTTTTCACACCTTTTTTGAAGAAGCCCATGTCATAGCGCTCCGGGAATACCTCCGGAGGAAGTTCGTTCCACAACTTGCATGTTCGTGGCAGGAACGGGCGTGCAAACCATACAGTGGAGGACCGCCACGACTCCAGTTAGTGCGGATGGAACGTCATCCTTCGGTGAGTGGTGCGGTGGAGGAAATGTGACGGCACCAGGTCAAAAAGTTCCGCGGAACACTCACCATTGTAAAGCCGGATTTCAACACTCCTTGGGTTTACGTTACATAGAGGGATCCCCGAGAAAAATCAGCTGATTCACGCCTGCTACACGTCAGGCGAAATAACGAGGCCCTTGAGTTCCATCCAAACCGCGAAAAGCCGTCACTTTGCAGTCAATGTGGGTAGGATACGGTATTCAATACATAGGGCATTCAACTTCAGTGTATTCATGTCGAATTGAATACGTGTCGCCGCCGGTCTGGCTGATGTGGAAGATTTTGTTAGAGCGAAAGTAGATTTTTTTCCTCCTTTTTACATGTAACGACTACTCACGATATGCAGTTTTTGATTTTTTTTTATAAAGCGGTCGCTATAGTTTCGAAATCCGAGGTCGCCATCTGGACGGTTTGAGCTGACTGTTGCTGCCCGCAACCACGGTAGCCCCTTTTAGACACCTCGTATCGTAAAAGATACCGTATCTCTACTCTGATTCCGAAACTAAAAGATGGTACTTAGGGTACTGCTGTAGAAAGTGTCAGTAATACATAGATTTGAGAAACATTCACACTTAGTCAACAAAAGTAGTATTTAATGCATCTGTGGCCTCAAGAATAGCTCTTCTATTTAGTTCTAGTAATTTATTGTTCATTACAGATCTTCACTGCCAATAGTGGCCGACGATCAGAACTATAAAATCATTTTTTGAAATAATTTTATATGATACAAAAATGTATGTGTGTGTAATTCATACACGGCAGGACTGAAATTTCTGAAAAGTAGCCAATTAGAGATTGAGATATATATACATATAGAGAGTATCAGGAGTAGAATAAATGTAAAGTTTATTATTTTTTACCGAACTTAAAAAATATTGTATATGTTACTGTAATATTATGTTCCAATTATACAGTGTAATATATTCTATCTCAGCATCTGGTTAACTTAATCCTATACATTTTTTCATTTATCGTGACGCGTTTTCGTTACATCGAGTTTCAAATCACAACTAAAGGAAGTTTCATCACTTCTAAAGGTTTTATTTCAAAAACCTCGCATCGTCGCTTACAATTAAGCAAGGATATTCGTACGAAAAATAGTAGAGCCAAAGCTAATTAATAATTTATGCTGTTTTTGAGTAAAACATTAAACTTTTAGTGATAATTAATGTATGAACATAATGGCAAAAGTTTAAGTACTCGTGTTAATATTTATTAAGGCTTTGCTCCGTCGAGAGTTACCGTATGATTTTAAGGTTAGTAGGTGTACATAATATTCGTAAATAAATAAACAAATATACAGAAAATAGTTCAATAGGTATATACCTACCGTGAATATCGTCAAACGATTTTTTTGTTTTTTTTTGTAAAAAAATGTGGTCAAATATCGAACTGGAAAAATAAAATAATTTTCTTCTAAAATAGGTTGGCAACCATAAACACAGCGGAGATTCTCTACAACTCTCAACATAGAGCGTTAAAAACAAATGTATGTAACTGATTTTATAAGGTAAATTTTCGACGTAAATTGTTTTCTCTGCAAAATGTTGCAAAATCAACGCTTGACGCCGATGCTTACAGCGCCAAGCGGATTATGGTCTTCGGGTGAGACAGATATAGAGATATTTTAGGATACTAGAATTGTTTTGTTTCGATTTCTGCCTAATAACAGCAGTGTTACGCATTACTTATCGGAGTCGTTCTAACAGTCCTCAAGGGTAGCAAAACATCTTTGGCTAAATTCAGATAAAACTTTGATCGTATCTAAGGTTGTTTACAGATGTCCATAGGCGTCAGTGGTCTTTTATCTAGATGGAAAGGAAAGAAAATAAAGAAGAAAAGAAAGAGATAAGAAAGAAGAAGAGAAAGGATGGACTTCATGTTCTTTTGCTACTTCAGATTATGAAAAAATCACACATGAGAATAACGAGAAGTTGTAACTTTAAGTTTTAAATAATATTTATTAATTATACCCTGATTACGGAGGATCTCTACACGGGTAAAGTGCGGTAACCCTACACTTGGGCCATTGAACTCTGATTTACATATTATATTTACGCCAACATAATAAAGTCACGTTAAGTTTGTTATGTGTCACAGAATGTCAAGCCAGTCAACTGAAAACTTAATATTACGGTCCCCGACTTTAGAGTCAATGTCCCAATGTCTACGCTTATACACGGTCTTAATCTCTTCAAACAAGTATACAGTATCGCTGAACATTGCTGGTAAACATGAGAAATAGTTGTGGGAGTGGCTCCAGTTTTCCAAAAGGTTCTAGTAAAGTTCAACTCGCACTTTGCCGATATTTATTTATTTCAAATAACAAAACACCTACTAGGTTGGTACTCAACGTAACGAGATTCTATCCAATTTCTACAAAGAGGAACGCCTCTAACCCTTTCCATGAAAATACACTTAGTAGTGCCAACTTTCACGGTGATCGGTCAAATGGTGTCGGGGTCTATAAATCTGAGATATAGGTACGAGAATCCACTTTTATATATTAAGATTACACTGCGATATATCACGTTTCACTTAGTGATATGATTTGAAACCGATTAAGCAACGAATTGATTTTCAATCGATATGAAGGAATGATTCATCAAATCGATTTTAGATATCAGAATATGAATAGGTGATTTTCAAGTGGTTTTGAAGGTAATGGTGGAAGTGGTGGTGCTGGAGTGGGTGGTGCTAGAATGGGTGGTGTTAAAACGGGTGGTGCTAGAATGGGTAGTGTTGGAGTCTTTGGCGACGGTGTAAGTGGTGATATTAGGTGAGATTAGTTATGCATGTGATAGTGATGGTGATATCACCACTAATATTAGTGGAAATAATGGTTGTGTTGGAATGATTTTTAATCGATATGAAGGAATGATTCAGCAAATCGATTTTGGATACCAGAATATGAATATGACATTTTGAAGTGGTTTTGAAAGTAATGGTGGAAGTCGTGGTGCTGAAGTGAGTGGTGCTAGAATGGGTGGTGTTAGAATGAGTGGCACTATAATGAGTAGTGCTGGAGACGGTGGCGACGGTTGAGGTGGTGATGGTATTACTGATGCTTCTGATAGTGATGGTTATATCACAAATAATATTAATGGTAATGGTAGTGGTGATGGAAGTGACGTTGCTTGAGGTGGTGGTGGAGTTGATCGTGCTGATGATGGAGATCATGATAATGGGTGTTAGTGGTTTTGTTGGTGGTTGTAGAGGTTGGAACGATGGTATTGTTGTTGGTGGTAATTGTTGTGGTGGCAGTATTTGTGGTGTTATTGATGGAAGGTAGTGGTTAGAATGACATGGTTTACTCTAGGCTCTATTTAAAGTAGCAAATAAGCAAACTGACTGCATAGCTGATGGTAAGTGGACACTGCCTTCCATAAACATTTATAAGTAACTTTATATACAACAGAGATAATATCTGAAGTTAATCTCAGGTGCGTTGCTACTCCCAGGGGCTAAGATGGTCGCCTCATATAAAAGTGAACTTTCAACACTCCCACCGAGAGCCAGCCTGGGTAGCACTTACGAATATTTAGTTGATTTATTTCCACGCACATAACATCAATTTTTCCGTTTTTCTCGGTTCAATTAGGTACAGCGGCCCGTTGGCCCACATTCGCGATCTCCGGAGATAGATATCGTAGAGATTATTCATCGTTCAACGGACTACTTCAAACTCCAAGATGGGAGAGTATATTTGTGTATGACCACTTAAGGAAAAGCCGCTACAAAACGTTTATTATCCTGAATAGTTTTTGAATGCTCATTAAGGCGAATATAAAGAAATATCGTTGTACGGAGAAGTTACGTTTATTGAAGTTAAGCAATTACTATAATCTATATTTTCCTAGTTTTTATCTGACTGTGTCAAAACTTGCGTATGTACATTTGTTTATTTGTATGTCTATTTCATTGATTACTTTTACAAAAACACATATAAAGCGTTTAAACATTATATAATAATAAATACACTTACAACATAAATGTAAAATATATATATAATAAAGAGTTATATTAAATATATTCTTATGAAAAAAAAAAACATTTGACAGCCGGTTATTTTTATTGAAATAGCTAACTGAACTGCTGGTGAAGTCTTACCCTAAAGCATTCTATCACCTTTATATTGGACTAGCTGTGCCACGCAGTTTCACCCGCGATTATTAGAGAACAATCTATTAAAAAACAAACAAAAATGGCTTGTTGTTATTTAGTCTAAAGCCTAACACGATAAATTCAACACAAAAATATTTTCAATCAATAATTCGTGACATTAACGCGTTCAACCAAACAAACTCTGCTGCTTTATAATTTTACGTATTTTTCAAAATTCGACCATGATGAGGGAAGGTTTTACCACAATACCTATTCTTAGTAAGAAACGGTTCATGTGATTTTTATGGACTCCAGCTAACTAACACATGAGCTGACCATCTTAGTCCTCTGTAGCATAATCTCTGTAATCGGCTTCAGGTTCTATGATGTTCCATGTTGTGCTAATTACAGATGTCCATGACTTTATATGCGCTCGAGGCCCAAAAGTGGGACAAACTTTCGTATGAATAGTAGATAAATGAAATACACGTGTAAGTATGAAATATTAACAAGTGTATCAGAGTTTGAAACAGCGAGTTTTCGGTTGAAATTTATGTAACAGTTTAAGCCATTGAAAGTACACTAACTTTGCTGAAATCAAGATAATTTCAACATCGTCATTTGATGCAAAACAAATTATCCTGAAACTTGAAAGCTAAGCGTTTTCAAGGATCGTTGCTGACTTGCATTTTCATAAATAAAATTGTTTCTCCATTAAGAAACTTACAAAAATATTATTTTCTGTATCGCTTATAATTAGTATTACAAAAAGTAAGTTGAGTACAATTTATTACTGTATATTTTCTTTATTCTCACTTTAATGAGGCAATAAAATTGAGCGGAAAATCTTCGGAAACTTAAAATGCAAAACTGCAAATATTTTTAAAGACCTCTTCTAAAATGTGGAAGTCAAGTGGTTGTAGAAAATATATAGAAATGTATTAAAAGATTCAAAACAACTTACCTTCACAAAGAATATGAAACAGTATATAAAATCCCAACACAAATATACAGATAGTGCCTAAACATACTATGTCGTAACAGCGGTATCATATTTAAATAAATAGGCAATAATTCAACCCTACTTGGAAAACTTGGAACAACAAACCGGCAGACTTGGCAAAATGTTGCTTCCTCGCCATGCAGTCTCTAATCGATTGTTCTACGTAACGCCACGATTTTGTGTCATAGGTAAACTGTAAAATATCTGTAATACTGTACGATATTAGTTTTGACATCCAGTATATTGTTCATGTTATCGAAAAGTGATAACGCATTTTCGTTTCATCGAGTTTAAAACCAAAACGCTTCTAAAAACCACCTATTACTAGCGTGAAGCAGTTTTTTGTGTTTCGTTGGAAGGGTATGGTTGCCGGCTTACCTATATATGAGGCAACCATCTCAGTCCTCAGGAGTAGCAACGCACCTGTGGTTGACTTCATATAGAAACCTTGTTCTATATGAAGTTGCTTAGAAATGTTCATGGACGGCAGTAACTACTAACCATCAGATGGACAGCATGCTCGTTTGCTACTTAAACCAAAAAAAAAGTTTTACTTCGAAAGTCTAAAACGTTGTGAATACCGATTGGAATTAATCTTACGTGGCAAAGGAGAATTTGTTTAAACAGATTGGAAATAATTCATGTTTAAAGAAACTTATAATTCCGTCATATTTAAATTTAGTGCCCTATCGATAAGCAGAATTGCATGCACGTTTCCTATTTCCATCAACCTAGATTGTAACTATCGGTTAAAGAAAACGAATCGCTATTACGTGAACTAACAAAACCTGAAGGAAACAGAGCCATACTGTTTGCTCAATGTAATTTCCTTCGTCTGATCCCTGGAGACGATTCAATCCAAATTCAATCGCATACGTTATCGGGAATTGAGCCTGGTCTCTAAGACTTGAAGTTCAAGTCACATATTTGTACTTGCGTTGGCACTAGTTTCTAAGCACATTTGCTCGAAGGGACATAGTTCATGATTAGTTTTCAATCGAAGCAGTGTTCAGCCCCCGGTAATTCTTCACTTAGAGTGAAGTGATATAGAAGTTTACTCTCCACTTAAAGTTTAATACCTCAATTTAGCTCGGTAATTGCTTTTGAGTGTGAATGTCAACCATTGTTTCATTTAAAGCGTATTCGTGAGAACACAGTTCTGAAAGTGTTGTAAATGTTTATAAACCTCTGTCCGTCTGTTTCAATTGTCTGTTTATAAGTAAGGTGACCGGTCACGTACTCGAATATAGTCTCATCATATAACAGTCAATATATTCAGTCCAAAATCATTACGTCGTTGTTTTTATTAGGAGATTCAGGACTATAAGGTCTATATCTAAGCTACGCTTCTGTAGATCAGAACTAATCTTACAAACAAGTATTGTAAGGCAAAATCGGAATTTCGCGAATGAAAAAGATATTTCGTGTTCGTTCGTTCTTCAGGCATGATTGAGTAGAAGTCGTTAAATCTTTTGAAGGCTTTATAGGCGATTCGTGAACAACCGAAGCGATTAGCAGCTAAGCCTTATCTGAAGGATCCGCTATAACTTAGAATGGTGGAATTAGTATCATGATCATGATATACGCCTCGATATAAATATGGACACATATTTGTTTCTACTCAAATATCAATATCAATAACATTAAAATCAAAAGTTATTAAAAATAGATTCTTTACAAATTATTATTGAACGTCGATAATATAACACCAATGCGCAATGTGTTATGTTATGTAGAAAAAGCAACGACATATAAATTCCATATCAGTTTATGAAATAAAAAAAAAATACAGACGAATTGAGTAGCTCCTCCTTTTGGAAGTCGGTTAAAAAAGGATTTGCTTTACATATACCTACAAGTTACTCATTTAATAAACACTAAACAAATTTCAAATAAGCCTAATACTCTAAATAAATACATCGATATGGAAAGGTTAGTTTTATGATTTTATGCATCCAGGGCAGCACGAGAATTGGCTCCAATAAGCGCGTTACGTAATAAAGCCAATAACATTCGTAGGCGTCAATTTACATCAGGTCTACTTCAGTTGTGTCGTACCATAGAATAGCATATCTGGGGAGTTCGTTTTTTCTTATAAGATTTAAATACCAGACAAGCTTACAGTACACCTAAAGGTGTCACAGTGGCCATTTCCGCACATGGACATCTGTAAGCGACTTCATACAAAACAGGGTTTCTTGTTTAACCTTTTGGAGTTATAAATGACATACTAAATGAATTATCTATAATTATAACATATTTACACCAGGAGGTAGAAGCAATGTATTCGTAGTTTGACCGGAGAGGTACCACCGCTACACCGATTTCTAGCTTGAAACAGGTCTTGCGTATCGGTGGAAGTCTGTGGCTTCCTCTTAGTTCTCGGGAGTAGCAATGCAGCTGTGGTTGACTTCAGATAGAACCGCTGTTCTATATGAAGATGCTAAGAGATGTCCATGGACGGCAGTAGCCGCTTATCATCAGGTGAACTGCATGCTCGTTTGCTATTTTAGTCTACTTTAATTTGATAAAAAAAACTCAAGAAGGCCGATAGATGAAAACAAATATTCATCTATATTTATGTCAGACACTAAAACTTAATACTTCGTGTAAGAAACATACCAGAAGATGTAAGGGGCGAAGCGCGAGGGGAGGCGGGCTGCGCGTTGTGGTTGTCATCTCTGGGCGGGCTGGCGACTGCGCCCTCTAAGTTGTTGTTCACCGGCGGCCCGGGGCCTTCGCCCGCGCCCGCTTCTAACTGCAGCTGAAAAGGGAAAAAACAGAAATATTAGAAAACATGAGCAGTAACAAATCCAGGATTTTGATGTGAAACATCTGTAGACGCAGCTAAAGTTGATTGTTGGCGTGGCGATGCTTGACTTTATTTATTTTAGCGCCATCTGTTATTCATTGTCGGAAATATTAAGTATCGCGGAATTTATATATTTTAATATGTTACGGGTACTCACGATATGCGGTTTTTTGAATTTCTTTTTGCCGATAT
>DWNE01005431.1:0-13993 GCA_018249875.1 Cecropterus toxeus | reverse complement strand
AAAACAAACAAACATAGCGATATGTTATATAGCCTAAAGCCTTCCACGATAAATTTACTATTCAACACAAAAATAATTTATCAACCAAACAAACTCTACTGCTTTATAATATTAGTATAGATGGAAGTAGCAAACTAGCATACAGTCCACCAGATGTGGTCACTGCCGCCTATGGAAAGGACGCCTATGGAAGGAACGTCTGTAATCAACCTCAGCGGCTTACCTTAGGTTGACCACCGAATGCATGCATGATGATAACAAAGCAGCGCTTAACACTGCTGTTATTAGCTAAAAATAAGTGTGGAGGTGGTACTTCTGGAGTCGAACCACAAGGAGTACCAAGGAGGGATACCACCTTCCAATTACTTTTGCTAATAATCTAAGAGTCTGCAAAACATGTGGTGATAGTTTTTTCTTTCACATTTCATAATCATACCGACATGACGTCATCGCGCTTGAGGTCTTAAGTTATCGCTCACAGGTAGTACGAGCATGTATCGCGATGTGACGCCTTTTAATATTCCCGTCGGTTGACGATAAACGATAACCCATCTCTATACGGCGGGTGCCTCGCATAACAACAATGTCCCGTGTAACTTCGGCGATGATGTCAGACCTCCTTTAATGACGCTCCGATCGCCGGCGGCGATTGCGAGCGTAAACAACTTCGCGTATTATTTCTTTTGCGCGCAAACCCCAAAATAATTACCCCCGCCATCAAACTTTAGGGGAAATAATAACAATGCACGTCGAGTTCAATTACTCCTACAAAATTTTTGTTGCTCATCGAGTTACCAACTTGAGGCCCCTCGATTCCGACTCGTTCTTTACTTGCGATAATGAAATAAGTTTATGGGCCCTACTAGCGTGGAACCGGTTATTTTGCAATTTGGCACGTATGCGCATTTGCACTCATAATCGAGCGCTCTCGACCCTTGAAATCACCGCAACCATTTATTAAAGTAATGCCTCGCCAAGAGCATTATTTGGCGAAGTGAATCCATCATGAAAATGATTGAAATTACTCATCCGTTTTATTCTTCCTTTTTATGTATTCTTATTTCGCGATGCTTCGACGTAACCAAAATTACCTTACATGTGAGCCGGAGTCAAGCGAACTCGTTCATCGAACTCAGCGGTTTGGGCAGAATGCCTAGTAATATTTATTTAGAGTGTGAAAAAAGATTTTTTGGAAATTCCTAAATTGTGTACGAAAACTTTCCAACAGTTGCTAAGCGCTTGTAAACGACTGTATATAGTTTTAAGCAGTCAGTGTCTATTTTTGAAACCGGTAAATTTTGTATTCTATGACAATTTGCACGGCTATATGATATGATAAGTTTATTAAGCATACTTAATCTCCAATTTAACAGCTACGTCTGAAGGGTAGTCTAATTAATACTTTTAAGTGTATATTTTATAACTCAATAATAATAATGTCACAAAGTCGTTTAATTTGAGGCCGTCTGTAATAAATATGTAGATCCAAATGCACACATTCGACCAACTAATGTGGTTTTATTTTTAAACTAGCTGTACCCTGCGGTTTCACCCGCTTCCAAAAAAAACAAACAGCGTGGTATTATTTAGCAGTCCTCAGTAAATAGACTATTTAGAACACAAAAATATGTTTCCAATTCGAACCAGTACTTCCTGAGATTAGCGCGTTCAACCAAACCAACTCTTCAGCTTTATAATAGTACAAACATTTTGATACTTTAAATTTCGCCGTATTGTATACACGGCTTAGCTCTTAAACATATATTTATAATGCTAATCTTAACAATGTGTCATTCTGCAATTATTTAGCTGTCGCAAAGTAGGTCATTGCGACACTTGTTCTGGAGTTCATATATAGGTATAGTAATACGAAATATTCGTGTACGAATAGTAACATTATGAAATACAAAAATTTTGGTACCAAGGACGTAGAACGGCACGTGGTCACCGTTTCCTCTACAGACCGTCGACCATAACTATATTTTATGACTTCCTATGATAATTTCCCCGGAACTCTATTCATGCGCATCTTTTCTATAACGTTGGTGTCTTTATAACGGTTATTTTGAAGTTACCAGCGTCAGTGTAGGATAGAAATATTTTACATCACAAAGAAAACGCATATAAAGACAGTTTTACTCTTTCGAAGCCGAAATTGTAATCAAGATAGTTCGGAATATGATGTAGCTTCAGTAGACATAGATTAATAGCGTAAAAATTAAAATATTGACGTATGTCGTCGTACCATCTGAACAGAAGTGTTAAACACTGCCACATTCTGGTCTAAAGAATGTAGTATGGTAGAGATTTATGAAAGGGGTTCCAACATAGTCCTTACGTGTAGCAAGTAAGCAAGTAGGCGCGATAAACACGTCTACATTATGATGTTATGCAAAGTTTTAAAATTATGTGTACCAAGTACCAAATTGTATATTCGTTACTTCGCAGAATATCATACGTTTAATCTGTAGTAAAAAGTTCCTTAGTAAAATATAAATAAGACAAAAAGTCAAAAATCTGAAGAATATTGTAAACGTATTAGTAACATCTTTTTTAATCATTTATGACCATAGTAACTATGATTGATCGATTAGTTGACTTTGAATCCTCTCGAATAATGTACGATGACTACACACCCACAATAGAATCTATTTAACACATTACGTTTGTTGTATTAAAGTAGAAAAGTACAAATCATCAATTTTAATGAGTCACACATCTGAGATTTGCTTACGTATAATGAATGCAGCTTAATAAGAGAACTATATTGGCGACAAGCTCGTCAGTGATTGGTTGTAAGGAATGGCGTGACACGGTCGGCTCACACGCGCTCTACCTTGTTTACGGTGGCTGCACAGTGCAGTGCCACAACCTTTCGAAATGCATTTCGGTAACGAAAGTCGTTCGTCTGCGACGGCCAAGTGTCGCCGGTTCAATGTCAACTCGGTGCGGTTGTAACCGACTAGTATTTAGCTAGTAGTAAGCATTGTGTCTGGAGACATGCTAGAATTTCTATAAAATAGCTTTGAGGAATGTGTTCAGCATTCGTTTTCTATTGTTATCACTGGATTCATGCTGTTGAACATTGTCGGAAACCTAGCTTGTAAAAGTATTTCATATGTTGGCCACTAACTCCCTATCCTCATTGAGTCAGTGATGCAGAGTTAACTGTGGAAACGTAAAGATTAGTTCAATTATAATCGAATCATATTGTGATATCAAAAGTAAAAACATTAGACGTACAGTACAAAATCCCTCGAACTTTCAACCCATCAACATTCAATTAATTTTAACTGAAAACAATTTACAACATCAGTAATGTTTAAAAAGAAATTGAGTACAACGAGGTTACATTTAAGTGGTGGTTGTGTACTTTAAATTGAATAATGAACACGGGTTCAGGTAAATTACAGCTAGTTGAAAATTGCTGGTTGTAAGGCAACAACAACGGCAGGGCGTGATGTGCCGCTCACGAGATGGCTTTAGACACTTTAATTCATATAATCCGCGGATGCGAAACGTTAAAGTTCGCGTTTTGCTTCTTAAACCATTTTGCTTAGAATTCTCAAACTCATCGAGGATGCTAAACTGGACAATGCCGATAAAAAAGCTAAATGAAAAAAAGAGATTTTAAAAAAATTGACATTGTGTTGTAACACATAACTACTACTATAATATAAGTAATTAAACGATCTACAAAGTACACCTTCAAAGGTTACTTTCTTGTTTTAACTTAATGAACTGCAAAAGATTACTCTTAATGCTTATTTTCATGAAGTTCGAAAAGATTTCTGAAGTACTTCTAGGAGTACTGCCACTCCTTTCGTTAAGGTTGATTGCAAGATAACGGCAAGCATAAATCCGTTAGCGCGAAATCGAAAACAATTGTTTGGACTCGATCATTAACTCCTCTACGGCAATCAGTCCGGACTTCGGAATATTTAATGCGTCCCATTCCGGTTTATGTTGGTAGCGTAAAATTGGCGAGCGCAAAATGGTAAGCGCAGCCATAACCTCAAAAAAAAAAATTCAGTAACTACAACGGCGTATTGTGTTCCGACTGCATAAACTGTTCATATCTTCTATGGTTTCAAAAAAATCCTTCGAATGTGTAAAAAAGGCAATAAGGCAACCAATTGTATCATTAATTAACAATACATCTAAAAGATGAAATGATGAATGAAAACGCGACCAGTTTATGTAATTGACACTTCAATATCTGTAAGTTGTAGAAATAACAGATTCCTCAAATTATTACTCCAAGCAAGTTATTTACCTTCGTACCGAATAAATTTGACTTTAACGTGGTGAACGAAGACAATTTTATATTTTATAAAATTAATACATATTGTACTTAAATTGTTGTACCTTATTCAAATCCGCACGTTAATGACCGAACACATTTGTTTGAACTGCATATAAATCGTCTTTTTACGTCCAAAGTGCCTTGACGTTGTAACTAATCGTTTCTGTTTTTGTTGCAGGTATGTTTGCTGTCTAAAAAAATTAAATCATGGTCGTTTTTCTGGGTACGAGCTTAAAGGTAATCAGCAATGTTCGGGTGATGTTTCAAAATGTCGTAAGTCAAACGAGATTTGTAAGGACAGAGATTCATTTATCACCCGCTAATTGAAATGGGTGCGTGTGTGCAAGGTTATCAATTACAACTTCGCCTTACATATCCCCTTGAACGTGTTACTACTTTCAAGATTCAAATCCTTGTCATCTTTTTTTCATTTTTGCAATACCATATATTTAAAAAAATAAATCTTGATTGTAATTAACTTCAGCTTATAATGTATAGGTACAAATACTTATACATATTATCATTATCATCTGTTGCCCAGAAAGTGTCTTAAGCATAATTAATTTGTATCCAGGACCGTCTTCTCGTTCGTTATCATACGTGACCAGAAATATGATCTAGAATAATTATGGATTTACTAACCGACAGACCGTACAATTTTATTTATTCCTATAGACTCATTAGTCGAAGACTAATTTTGATCGCGTCTTCCTCTCTCCTTAGGTGTTCAGTTACGGTCTTTACAGATTTTGACACACATTCCCGTCTCCGTATTCTTAGAAAACGCTTCGCTCTTGTTGGTTTTCATGTTATTAACCTCTTTGACGATAATTTTAGCAAACGAAAATGGTGTTCGTTTAGCTCGCCCTGCGTTGATCAAAGAGCTCGTTACCCCAACGATTCTACAAGTGACGCGTGTACTAATTGGTCGGATTACAGAAAGGGCTGCTAGATAATCGTTGCAAAATAATGATATTGGAATTATTTTGCTACTTCATCAACACTTTATTTTAAACCTTGTGTATTTTTTGTTTATTTCATATTTAATACCCTTGAATGATTATCATTAAATGGAGATGCATAAATTGTTTATTGATATTTCATACTTTATTAACACTAATTTTAGGGATTTTGTCGAATCCGGATTTTAGATTTGTCTTCAACATACACAATAAACTTATATAGTCCATATTGTTAATTTAACAAATGACTAGATGACTTAAGTGCCCCATCCCTAGTTACAGGGCTCTTTTTGTGGTGTCCGATGCCGGTCGCGCACCGTGACCGATACGCCACACGTCCAAGCTTGTAACCTTTCATTGTCGTCATCACTAGCTACGTCTCTAGCGTTTTCTTTGTACGAATTGATAGTCACGTCCGCGACACAATCCCTTTGTTTTTTGTTCATAACAATAAGTAAACAGACATAAGAACTTATTTCTATATTTATTCCTGCATTTTTTGTGAAATATTTTGTCAAAACAGTCGGCCGCACGATTTATTTTTAAACTTTTACGACGGAATGTTCCACGGGGCATGTAGATTTAGAAGTGAGTAAACTTACTTGTGAGATTTTGGCATTAGTAAGGATTTCTTTCGTTACATTTTCTTTGAAAAATGGGGACGAACTCATTCAGTGATATATTTTTTGGACCAAAATAATTGAGTGCATTGTAAAATTAATGTTAACTATTCCTGGCCTGCCTCACATACTTACATTTAAGATCTTATCTTAATGTACATTAGGATATTCCTTAGCTTTTGAACCCAACGTGGGTTTTTTCCTATTCCCGATTACCTACACTTCGCGTAATTACATTAAAAATGAGTTTAACAATTAAAGCGCGTTAACACTTAAAGAGCATTAAAATATGAGTTTAACAATTAAAGTCTTCCCTAGTTTGATGTTGAGTTAGCTTTCATTTCATTCATTATTTCGATAATTACTCTCTCGTATAATATACTCTCTGGTCAAGTCGAATATATGGAATATTTCCGTTGATAACCCGTTGTGGGGCAAGAAAAAATTCCCAGTCACAATCGTAATCATTAAAGGTTAATTACAGATAACTAATATTATAATTGTGTCATGTGTTTCATTCCCGTATTTCTATACGGGAGTTCAATCTTCCAAGAAATAATTATCAAACTATCCAACTATTACTATCTTTCCAGAATAGTATCTTTAATAAGTGCTATTCTCTCTTCTCCATAGAAGTTACTTGAAGTTTTCTAAATATACTAGGACTTTTTAAATAGTATTTTCCTCTTGGCACGAATCATATGTCTCCAACCACGGTGGTATATGTCTGATATATTAAAAGTTTCTTTGATTGTAATACTTTTAACTGGCTTAAAAATACCCTTTCCTTCTTTATGTGAATTAGCATTCGAGCATGCGCATCCAACGGTAAGTGGTCATTACCGCGTCTGTAATCAGCTATGGATTTATCTTCATATGGATTTTACAAGTATAGAACTCTGGTTTTATCTGAATTCGAGCTCAGTCGCGTTGTCGCTCCAGACGACTGAGATAGTCGCATCTTGGTTACACTCCGGATGCACCAACTGACACGCCTATTTCTGTTAAACAGCAATGTTAAGCGATGCTGTATTCTGGTCGGAAGGGTGTTGTACTTGGACTGCATTCTCGTTTGCTACTTCAATATTACAAAAATAAACTCATAATTTAAACAAAACGCAAAACTGAAGAAATAAATACCTTAGGTGGTATATTTCGACCTAAGGTATCTATTTCTTCAGTTTTGCGTTTTGTTGTACTATCTTTCCTATTTTGAGTCTCAATAGCAACGTAATATTAATACATCCATACAGTTTTTTCACACACCATAAAAATCTCATGGTCTCTTGTTTGCACTACGAATAAAACCTACTAAACTGTAATTGTTTTATATTACAGAAAGGGTTTTGTATTCTCAGCTTTACCGATACAAAGCCCGGCCGTAATTCTTACAGACAGCAATTATCAGTTTTGCTACATGTGACTCATGACGGAATAGCCCGCTCTTTAATTACAGCTCATTGTCTGTTGCCAGAACAACATCAGATGTGTGACAATTCTTCGAATCTTTAGTTGCGAGTTTTCCTTTTCCCTTTTAGTACTGGATGTACCTACCTATATCGCATAATTCTCTGACTAGCTCAAGTGACACCTGTCTATGTACCGATTTATCAAGAGCTGTAGTTACTGCTTAATGCAGCCAGTGTACCTACTCCATTTTCGTTGAACTTGCTATTTTAAGTTGTATTATTTTTAACTAAATTAAACCTATTATTGTCGATATTTCTTTCTTCTTACATTTCTCTTTCTTTTTAACATTTTTTTTTCAGTTTATCTTTAATGATTTTTAATTAGGAAATCATAATAGGGTAAGATTCTAAAATCACATGTCGTACTAAAAATGTAAATATTTTGATGAGTTATGTAATAAGTATCCCGTATAGTTATTAAGCCAAGGATAGCCCAACAAAAACGCCCTTTTAAAATCCTGACAAAATGTGTAGGTACACGGCAGATGCGTCCTCGAGCCTCGTAGGCCGCGTCGACGTGAAGTGCACTGAGCACTGACGTCGCCGGTCGCTACATCAACCCTTTGTTCCTAGAAAGCCTTGCGACGCTGAAACAACGCTTTGTTTCCTGAAAACACAAACTACGACTATTTTGACGCTCGCGCTAACAAAACCTTTGCCTTAAATTTAGCACACGTTTTCGTTGCATGGACGAGGGTAAATGGTTCATAAGTATTTTAAGTTGTAAGTTCTAAAGAGTCGAGTTCCTCATTAAAATTTACAGATTGATCAATTTATATACTTTCGGCATATTATTCAATCATATGTGTTTTACTATCCTTCTATTCTAATTTCAACGTTTCCTTTATTTTTAAATTCGAATCAAGATGTTTCAACAAAACCTTTAAAAGTTAGTATTCCTTACTAAGCTTGGACTTAGACTTAATTGGTAAATAAGCAAATCGCATATGCAACATGTCACTTTTTAGGTCGAATAAGCGAGCATTTGAACGTGAGAAACACTGGGACCACAATTACGTCAGTGCGATGATCTTAATCGCTTACCAGATTCAGGTACTTGTTAGACTGTCGACGAAACAATTTTCAGAAACCAGCGGGCAATGCATATAATCAGGGATAATCATATGAATCATCTACTTTCAAAAAACTGTATGCTCGTTCTATTTATGAAATCAAAAATGATAGATACACTAATGGACTGAGATCTAAGGACGTGGAACTAATACTCACAATGTTACTACAATAGATAGATGTGTTGCTTAATCGTGTACTTACATGCGAACATTCACCATTCCAAAATTTCATAGGTTAAAATGAATACTGGGTCTGATCCTTGTTTTGTGTGGCGACCTCAAATTATGTAGACTCCCTTAGCACTTAGTATTTTCGATGACTGATTAAAAAAATAAGTTAATTTGACAAAATTATATGGAATGGAATTAGGTAGATTAAATATTTAAATTTTGTAAATAGTTAAATTTCGAGATTACTTTTCCTGTCTGCTTATATCTTAAAAGTGTTGTTAAGTTTCTTTCTCATTTTTTAATTTTCTCGCTACAATCTTCCACTAAAGCAAGTGCATACTTACATACATCTGTTGCAAATTTGACTAACGATCACAATGGGACTGTGGCACAACAACTGCGGCCCGACTTGATTAATTGTGAACGTATCCACTCGCTCATTATAGTCTTGTTTGGGCTTCGCGCACTTGTCAACCGCATATCGTAAGCTATTCTAGTTCTTGTTGTTCTTATATGAATGGATTTATCGGTAACTTGCATATTGGGTGCAATGTTTGTGGGCTATTGGTTAGCACATGATTGTTATGAAAAATTGTCCTTTTAATGCAAAATAACATTTTATCATGTGATCACTCGTAAGGAAAGATCTTCCGCTAGAAAAATAAATTAATTATTAATGAGAAAATATATATTTAAGAATAAGGTCTTGTTTTCATGCACTGAAAAGAAATAAATAAACTTTGTAGTAGTCAAACCTATCATTTTTATTGAAATGTACAATTTTATATCATAATAAAAGATTGTCGCGAGCAATTTGGAAATCACACACCTAGATGTCAATAAATCTGATCTAATCTAATGTAATCTGTCATATGGATACGTATTATACTCACTTTGCAAACATAATATGGGTTCTAATATCACAGACTGAATATTTCGTTGCCAATCAATCAATAACCGACGTTACATTAAACCTTAAAACTAACAATAGTACAACTCGATTTGGAGACAGAAATTTATTTTCTGTCCATAACAATAAACATTGTTGTAAGTCTATTATTAAGGATTTAACAAGCTAAAAATATGTGGCATACGTGTCAAACTCTTTGCTCATTAACGAAGTATTTAGGTCCATACCAAAAAGCAACAAAGTCCTCGTTTCTCCTTTGAGTAAAGACACACTGTTGCAAGGATCCGCCTAATTTGTTTGCGTATGCTACACGACTCGAGAGATTACTTGATGGGTCTCCAAAATAACTCAACTGATCATTAAGATGGACAAAGAAAATTTTACTTGACCCAATTCAAAAATATAGGTAGGCACATAACATTGTCATTGTGTCATCCCGAAAATGGAGTTTGGTGCAAGGAATACAGAAATTCTTATTTTTAAATTACTGATTTAAGAGAAATTACTGGTCGGGAAAAGTTTTCTAAAGACTTTTAACGCGGATACTTAAAAATTTGTTTCGTTTGAAACTTAAGACCTCATTTATAAAATGATTATAGTCTTGCTACATCTATAAGAACTAAGTAAATAAATTTAAACATGTACGGCCAACCAGGTAACGTTGAGGAACGATGACTACACCTACATCATGGAAAATTCTCTTTATTAAAGTGAAGAAACAGGCACTTTATTATAAGCTGTTTTAATGAAAACCTGCGATAACAACCAAGGATAATCAACACGTTCTCCCAACACAAATATAAAATTTCCCGGTTCGTCTTGCTTCTTAGAACGTTCAGCGAGTTCCACATGCGGCGATACTGAGAATGCAACGTCAGTTTCTTGCTGTTGTAGTAGACGAAATGTAAACAGTGGCGTGGGAAATTCACTCCACTCATCCTATCCCATAGTCCTATAGGCTATAATTTTTCACAGCACTTATATTCACTTTCGACACGTTTTATGCAATCTTTTTCACCTCTTTTGAAAAACGTCTTTGAAAAGGAAAAAGATATTCAAGAGACTAACTGTGAGACGATCGTCTTTGTCCAACGTATCTGTGATTTACAGATGTCTATGCGCGGCAGTGGCCACTTACCATCAGGTGGACTGCATGTTCGTTTTTCACAAAAAAAAACTGATATTTCAATTTGTTCGCTATTGTTAAATTGATGCATACCTATTTATTATTGCGCCTGTAAAACAGCTTATTATTAATGATGACTTCATTAATATGGCTGTCACCTGTAACCATCCCGTATCCGGGTTGCATGTGGTAAAATCGTAAGATAATATTCAATATGACTGTGCTTAAAGACAATGGTTATGTTACGTAATTTGATATGTATAAGCTTGGGCTGCCTTTATTTTAATCCGAAAGTTTCATATTTTTATGGTCATTTTGTGTCCTACTGACATTTTGTCCACCAGATTTTATATAACCACAAAATGTATAAACACGACTATATCCTTATACAATCATAAACTTGCGAGTACTAAAATATTACTAGTGCATATACAGAACCTAGTTCAAAAGTTTCAACAGATATCTTCGCTGCTATGTGCTGCGTACAGATACTCTATTTGTTTATCCAACGACGACGTCATCCTGCTCAAGAAACACTTGAAGTCGCCAAGCTGAGAACTTGAACGACTGAGAACGGCTTAGAGTGTTGTTTTGAATGTGTCAAGATTGAATAAGGCTTGCACTTTACTAGCGCTGCATTGTTTATGCATGAAAACCCATTTTTACCGGTCCTCACAGTGAATTGAATCTTTTTTTTCTCAGATTGAAGTAGCAAACGAACATTCAGTCCACCTGCTGGTAAATGATAACTGCCGCCCATGGACATCTGTAAGCATCTTCATATAGTACAAGAGTTCTATCTGAAGTCGATCACAGATGCTACTCCTGAGGACTAAGATAGTCGCCTTATATCGAGTGAGCCGGCAACCACACCCTTCCAACGAAACGCAATATCTGCTTCGCGCTAGAAATAGGTATGGCGGTGCTACCCCCCCGGTGGAACTACACTGGTTCTACGGGGAAAAACTTTTGGGCCTTTAGCGTTGTTAGGGTTACCCAAGATAAATGAATAGTCGAACTATCTTCCTGATATCTTACACATATCTTCAAGAGTCAAAGAGCTAATACGTATCGTGATTCTTTACTGATGTTCCAATTCAGCAGGCTCTTGCTGAATTGGAACACCAGCACTTCTAGTCACTCCAAATTATAATTCTGTTGTATACGGCACATTCATGTAGTTTTTAACGTAAACTGTAATTTCTTTTCATTGAATGTCGTTTTCAATTTGTGACTGCGATATGACTCTAAAAACTACTAAATTGTATCTCATTTTCGAAGTTGAAACAGTTTACAAAATGCCGTTATTGGTTAAGGTACTTTAAAACTTCGGAATTCGTCCAAAATACATTGTCCGCGTAATGTATTGTTATGAGCGGATATTGGTTCTATCGATTCAATTAGAACACGTTCCCAAGGTGGAACAAATGTCCTTGAGTTGTATACAATGTAAGCGAGTATTACTAGAACGACATAAATTATGAATAAGGAATTTAATTGACACTAACTTGTGTACTGGCTGATTATTTTAATATTCCAAGTACATATGTATACATAATGTAATGGTAAACAAGGAACATTGTAGACAATATTTACGTTTACATACTCTCTTCTTCTTGATGCATTTCTAAATTCAAATCCAAATCAATTCAAATCATCTAAATTCAAATTAACTCTTCCAACAAAGCAACATTGTAAAAACATGGCTTCAGTTCACCTTGATGGTAAATTATTTGCATAACAAATTAATAATGTGTTGTTACTAGTCACTTGTATAGATTTTACCGACATTGTAGCAAAGGACTTGCAACAATGAAATGCAAGTATATCTTTATGAGGTTTGTAGTGCGTCTTTCAAGTATCCTTCCAGAATCATTCGACACTCGAGATTGCTAATACGTCGTAGATACACAATAGTACACTAGAGAAGCGTTTCTCAAATGGTTGGCGGTACCTCAAATCGTTCGCGGTACCGGCCCACGTAAATAAATTACCGTGTTGCAGTACAATGTTTTTTGTACACAGTTTACTTTAAAACATATTTAAACAAATATTGAACAGAATTTCTGACGGAAAGAAAAGACTAATATTTGAAAGAGAAACAACTTTTTAATATATTCTGGCAAATATAAAAAATGTAGACTCATTTAATGCATTTAAATTTTAACTAGCAGATTACATAATTACGAATTAGTCACTTTTAGTATTTAAATGCGTTAAATAGGTCAACAACAACAGCAAACATGAATTTGTTATTTCGTTTTATACCTATGTTCACATGTAAGTGACCTATTGAGAATAAATAATCTATAAACATAAAATATCTATAAACACATATTGAGTTGAAAAGCCCTGGAAGACTTTATTACATTTTTTTATATACATAGTTACATTATATAGACATTAATATACATTTTATGACCGTTAATATCCGTTTTTACCCTTTTAAAAATTTGCGTATTTACCATTTTCGTGGGTCATACGCGAGATACTAAATCATGTCTGGATCACGGCATAATAAAGTTTTGGAAACGCTGTACTAGAGTGTGCTTCGGTAATTCGATATCGACGTCGTGATAGTATGTAGAACGATACATAGCCGCATTCCTTGCCGATAATGGCTAGGATTTCGATAAATACGTACACCGTGTATCACGCTTCCCACGCCTCCTTACATTGGATTGTCATCAGATCATTGTATCAATACCTGATCGTAATTCTAAATACTGTACCCGATCCCGTGGGAGTGACGCCAGGTTATGTGTGATTTTTACCGCACTAAAACCCCCCCTGTGGCCGTCCTCAGCGCTACGAAGAGTACTCCGGGATCTCCAAAGGAACGCAATCGGAGTCTTATGAGCGCATTGCCCCATCGGGCTCCTTACGACAGTATGCGACAACACATACCGCCGTCCTACCCGGGGTCACCTGGCTGGACGATTCGAGCTCCCACTGTTGCCGCCCGCAATCCCGGAGCCCCTTTTAATCGCCTCTTACGACAGGCAGGGGATACTATAACCCTGTTCTAATCCCGGAACTACAGGGACGGATTGTAAGTACCTGCATACTATTTGTAATTTTTTTGATGTAAATCTTCGTTAGAATCGTTCTAATTTGCATCTCGATGAAATGAAAATAAGCCACGATAAGGACACAAACATATTTATGGTCATAATCTCCGAGTAAAATAAAATATGAATGTGACCGTCCCATACGGACTGCTTTTTTTTACCGACTTCCAAAAAGGAGGAGGTACTCAATTCGTCTGTATTTTTTTTTTTTTTTTTTTCCAAATTTTAAATTTTTGTTTAATTTAAACTTTTTTTTTGTTTAAAACATTTACATTTGATTTTATT
>DWNE01005430.1:0-13994 GCA_018249875.1 Cecropterus toxeus | reverse complement strand
TGACTAGGATTAGGGGACAGAAGGGGAAAAGGCTGGGTAGGCCAGAAGGCATACAGTGGTCGGTTATAACAGTACGTGTTATAATGCCTGAATATGATATTATTGAGCGGATTCGACGAGAACATCTGGGTATATCGTCGAATCGTCACAGTAACGCTTTTACTAAATATAAATAGGATAACCGGGTCAAGTTTAGTTTTGTTGTATTTCAAACAATCTAATCCTTTTAGTATATTATTTAAATAATAGCTTTTATAAAAATGCACATTATATTTTGATCTATAAATTAACTTTATATTTAATTTTATTACGATTTTGTATTACACTGATATCATTATGTTCAATCCCACGGACAAGGGTTTGATCCTTAAAAACAAAACAAAATTATGTATATATCTGCCCTCAAAAGCACAAACGCGGTATATCATTTAAAGTAAGTTTCGAGAAAATTGGTGTTATGTGAAATTTGTTTTCTTATATAGCTAAGTAAATTGAAAGAAAAGATTTGTTTTTAACTAGATTTTTCATATTTTAAATAAAATTTATAGGTTAAATAAGACGGTAACTTATGCCGTCATCCGGCTTAGATAATAAGGTGCATAATTTCTTAAGCTATCCGAAGCCATAAAAATCTAAATAACGTTTTTTTTAAGATACCAGCTTTGACCTTCTGAGGGCAGATACGTATATAGAACGAATAGATAACCCCTGTCCTTTTGAAACTTGGTTAAACAGGAGGCAGTTGAAGCAAACGAGATAGTCTTTACTAGCATTGGAGAACACTATGAAGAACATATAGGTTACCGTAAACTTTTACCGTCACCCCAAATGATATTACACCATCGGATATCCTTCACCCACCATAACCAATTCTTCTCGCATCCATTTCGCAGGTGGCATTAGCATATTGCGAGATGCCCGCGCCTTTTCAAAGGGCCCAGTTTCAAAAATACGCCGTCGACACGCGCTCATTAACTTTGGATCACATAAGGAGCGGAGCTGAATACTAATTGAGGGAAAGAATGTGAAGCGCAGAGGAGACACTTCAAGCGAATTTAGATACTTAAGATTGGAAATTCCTTTAGACTTTTAGATTTTAAAGGTCTACTGTATGATACCGAGCATTTTTTTATGTTGGTTTGTCTGGTAGTTGTTTTTTTTATAATATTGAAATGAAATGTCTTTATTTTGCATAAGCCTACGGGGGCACTTACAAATTGCCAGTTACATTTTTTTTTCTTACACTATCACCGGATCGGAACACGACCACATATATACCATAAATTTATATTTCAGCAGCAGCAGCATATTCTAGCAGTCCATCAGATTAGGTAAGAGGTCGCTACCACCTATACATCTGTAATCAACTCTAGATATTATTAGATTGTTATTTTTCCTAGGTTGAAAATAACTGTTACACCCGAGAACTAAGTCGGAATGCTTGCTAAGTAAATCTCGGTACAATAATAGTAATACAATAATGTCCTTCAGATCATCACCGCGCTGACCAGAGTACTGCGTTATTAGGTTGAAATAAATGTTGGAAATGCTATCAACGCTGGAATTAATCCATGGAAGTTGCAGGTGGTATTCGAGAATAATTTTAATCCTAGAAACTACTGAACCACCTTCCAATGTCTTCTAAGAGAAGACATTGTTCCCTCCAATGTCTTCCTATCTTGAACGGTGGTTGGTTACTTTTCACCCTGAGAAATATTCTCAAAGTAACCAATAATACAGAATAAGAAGAAAGAGAAATAAAACACAACTCTATTCTGTTCTTTTCTAGAAAACCATTAACCTAACAAAAGTAGTAAAGGCCTTCTAAAGTACAAAACGTACAAATATTAAGAACGTTTTGCCACATAATGTTGAATCGGCCTCCAATTTGCCAATCATATGATCATTTGATGGTTGATATGCAGCAAGCGGATACGAGCACCCGAGAGATTTCACAGTCCAAATTATAAAATAACGTGAAATGTTTTCCGTTTGCTAAACGTAGCATTTGAAGCAGATCTTTCTTTCCTTTATGAAAAATACTTGAAATAGTTGATGATTTTACAGTTTCGTTCTCTCTGACTGATTAACAAAATATTTTTTATGGTCCTTCTAGCCAGATTCAAAATGTTAGCGCGGAATAAAAAAAAACTTTGTCTAAACCTCGACTCAGCACCTTTCCTTCAAATACACTGTTGTTTATAGGTACATTTGTTAGTCTTTTTATAACGTTTACTTAAACATTTTTTATAATCTATGATACAACGCTCGCAAGGCGTGTCTGCCTTATTACTCTATTACGGCATCCTTTGGCTCGCCGGCGACTGCGAGGGGTTTGCGATGGTGTTAATTATACGATTTTCTTTGAAATAAGTTAATAAATATTGGATAAGCTACACCCCCGGACGACCCTCTAACGAACCCGCTTCCACCTAATACACCTGGTAGTTTGTTTGATTCTTATTGATTGTAATAATATTTCATGTCTCTTACAATATTTTAAAGTTTCAATATTTATTGATTATATTCTAAAGTGACTACTTGATAAACTACTACTACTACTACAACTACTTGTCAAGTCAAGTAATGACTTTATAAAAAATGTTACTAATCAGTAATCACTATGTTATCAAACTATAATATTCATGGAAAGGTAATATATGATTTTTGTCAATTGGCAGTAGGTAGCTATATTTTTATAACCAGTATTATTAAATAAATATTACGTAGAGGAATTTTAGGGTTCGATCATTGACAAGTCAGTCATCGAAATGACAAATTCATATTATTTCTAGGTCTGAGTGTTTTAACAAACACTTTAGTTAGTTAGTTTTAATCGTGTTATATTTTAGTCACGACGGCGAATGCTTTCTTTAGATCACATTGAAGCAGCAAACAAGCATGCAGTCCATCTAACAGTAAGTAGCCCTTACCATGGACATCTGAAGCAACTTCATATGAAACAGGGGTTCTATGTGAACTCGATCACAGATCGTTGCTACTCCCGAGGACTGAAATGGTCGCCTCATAGATAAGTGAGCCGGCAACCACACCCTTCTAATGAAACGCAAAAACTGCTTCACGCTAGAAATAGGTATGAAATACGCTGGTTCTACCAACTGGTTTCTGTTGAACACCTCATTTTAATTGGAACATTTTTCAATTTAGTCATAGCTAATTTAGAAATCTACGAGAAATGGTCATTTGATACTAGACGAAATCAGGTGTGGCGGTGGCGAGTGGTGAGACTAGACACTGAATTTGGACCACACTGATGAATTCCATCCATCCATCAGCCTTTCAAAGTCCACTGCTGGACAGAGGCCTCCCCTAATCTGCGCCACTCCGACCGGTCCTGCGCTATCTGAATCCAGCGGTAGCCTGCCGTCTTCTTCAGGTCATCAGTCCACCTGGTCGGGGGGCGGCCTGTACTCCTTTTGCCCAGACGTGGTCTCCATTTTAGGACTCTTCTACCCCATCGGTTGTCTGCCCTACGAACGATGTGGCCTGCCCATTGCCACTTCACGACTTTAATAATTCTTATGCTTGTATTCATATGCTTGCGTATGAATCTATTGTAAATTTAAATACTAGCTCTATTATTTTATTAAAGGGACGACGCTGTGAACATATATGACGTTTTCTACGAAGAGGAAATATTTCGTTACACTTTGAATTTATTTCTATTCCGACATTATTGGATCCGCAGTCTGTTCGCAGAAGTGCGCTTTGTGAGATGCAAATGTTTCATTTTAATGGTTTTCAGCAATTTAGTTCTATGCATTAGTTTGTGGATCGTGAGATCTTTAAAAGCTCTTTCGTACTGCTCTTAGGAATAGGTATATTCGACGTAATTTCAAATTAAAACAGTGCATCTTGCTACTGTATCACATTTGGATAAAGCAGAGTCCAGAGTTCGAGGTTATACATCTATGATACTCACATCCAAAAGAATCCTGGAGGAAGTTAATTGAACTATATAAAGAATAATTGTTCAGTGCATATTTAAAGTGTAAGATTTGACGGTAACATAGTCATATGTTGTAACGATTTTTTAAATGTTAATAATATTTGTAACATTTCGGTTAGAATCCGTAGGCTCCTATGGCACACCTCATCGTCAACTCATTATTGTGCCACTGCTGGGCACGGGTCTACTCTCAGATTGAGAGAGTTTTAGGCTATAGGACATCGCGCTGGCCAAGTTCGAATTGGTAGACTTCACACCTTTGAGAACTCTTTTTTTTTAGAAAACTCTCAGGTGTGCAGGTTTCCTCACGATGTTTTCCTTCAACGTAAAGCAGTGATAATTAATTTCTAATACGCACATCATTTGAGAAAAATCAGTGGTGCGTGCCTGGGATTCTAACCTCGGATCCTCGATTGAGAGGCCGAGTTACAACCTGGCTATCACTGGTCAATGGCTCGATGATGATGCTCTGGTTTCAAGGGTGCAAGCGAGATATACTTATGCGAGGCGGTCCGACTTTGTCCTCAGTGATAGTAACGTATCTGGGGTGTAATATTATCTGGGGTTGATAAAAAATATAAACCATAGGCGGCAGTACCAATGAAATGCAAATTAGCTTTTATAAATTAGAAATATCTAACTAAAAACATGAACAACCTAACGCAACAAATCAAAACAGAACGCTAACCACAATCGCATTATTCATCAACGTAGCCGTAACGTAATCATAATAAGCAGAATCGGATCTCGACTAAGAACGTCCGCCGAACGAGCCGAGTCGGAGCCCATATTAATATTATCACATATCCGGCCCACCAGTGCTCGGCGGCAAGAATTTTTAATGCCACGCTTTAATTATTTTGGCTGGCGAGGTCCGGCACCACTAAGTTCCATTCACATTAGAGATTTCATTTTTGCACACCGACGCCTGACCGTTGAATTATTAACCCGAGTGCCGAAAACTGAAAATTGCCGAGATCGCGCCGAGTAAAATTCACATGTAATAACTGGGCGAGTTCTGAGGGTTTCCGAAACCGTTTGTACATTATAGAGGGACCTAATTAACCGACCGACGTCGACTGATTAATAATGAACACACCAGCCCGCTCGATACGTGTACTTCTCGCATTCTTAACGGCGAAATGAAACATGCAAATCTCTTTCGTCCGATGCTAATTAGTTTGGATTCGGATACTCTCTCGTTGGGAATAATTGTACGTAATGAAGATATGGCTAGCTCTCATTAACATGTTTGATAACATATTGAATAATTTAAAACTGAGTATACAACATGGCTGACGGTAAAGTAAGGAAGTCACGCAGTAGAAGTATAGAGTAATATTAAAATAAGTAGCGAAGTAAAATTAAAATACGCCACTCGAGAAAAAGAATATTCAAAAGCAGAATATTCATATAAAAGTGAAAAATGCATTCCTTCGTTCATTAAAAAAAGTACGAACACGGAATTAGCCAATATAATCCGACATGCTGGATGCTAATAACATTCCATCTTCCTACCGTTAAAGAACCACCGTACAAAGAACACGAAAACAAAAGGGTAATATGATTAGAAACGAATTACACACGAATACGAATAAGTCCGGCACGGAGAACTAACTAACCGCGGGCCCGCGTTGGGCGCCAGTTTACCTTTGTTCGGCCACTTTCTTTGTATTTTGTTTCATTTCATGCAAAATTTAATTTCGTTTTCAAGACTCGCATGGAATGATATTACGCGCACCGGCCGCGACCGCCGCTTGTAATTTCATTGCTACTCCTCAAGTGTATGTGGACATCGGGCTTTTTCATCACATTCCCTTTCGGTCGGTGCGCGGGTGTTTTTCGTTTACTGCGGACACGTTTGTTCGGAATGAAACCGCAGGATTGCGGGATCGTTAATTGCTAAACGAAACCACCTGTGAAATTTCATTGGCGAAGTTTTACTTTGAGTTGCATACATATATTTTATTTTCCCGTTAATGCAGCAATTAAATGCGAGAGCTTTATGAATGCGGACGAAATTAATAAAGGCTGGATTTGCTGTACGTTCGTTTATTTTAATAAATAATAATTAAAGCTCCTCTCGGTAGCTCGTAATGATAGTACGCGGGCGATATTTGTTTGAATAATGAATAAAAAGCAGCGTGAGGCACCTACATAATGAAGTAAAATGAAAAAACACAAGCGATAGAACAAACAAACAATTGGACACATACACACATCTTTCAAGTGTCTTTCATTTATTCAAAGAATATTTGAAACAGTGTATATAATAACTTTTTTAAAGTGGGTACAACTCCGTTGATAAAATCTACAAAAGTCGGGATCCAATAAAAGGTACTCCTTACAAGCTCCAGTGGATCCCTCTTTAAGCTGCGTAAGAATCAACCCCTATTTGCCATCGATACTGGCAATAATCCAGTTGAAAGGACTTGTTTCACCACTATTTCGTTACGAACGAGTGGAATAAAGCGATATATTAATAACGCTTTCTATACTCTTAGCCCCACACTAGGATTTTCTTCTGTGTCGTGGGTGCTATGGACACATACAAAGATGAATACACAAACATCCAGACCCAGAACAGAAATCTAAATTCATCATTCAGATGTCTGTCTGGCCGCTAATCGAACCGGGCTCCACTGCGTGCCAGATCAGTATGATGACGTTTCGTCACGCGGGTCGTCGTTAATATATCTCAGAAAAATCATTAATTTCTGCATTTCAATCCAACAATGGTTTTATTTGTGGAGTGGAGTGATAATAATAATTTAAGAGTCGTTTCAATTTCTCAAAGAATTTTTTACAATAAAGAGATGGAGCTTTTGTTTTTCTCCTAATATATGTAGTAGGTAATCAACCAAAGTAAATCAGATAAATTTTTGCCAATATAACAATTTACCTATTACAAAAAATGTATTCCATTCGCTAGAATTTGAATTCTCAAAGTAGGTTCGTACTTATATCTTTATCATTCATCTTTCACCCTTTCTTAGTCGGAAAAGTGGCCAGCCCTCCAAGGTGAAGGGATAAAAAGGGACCTCCCCATTTTATTCCTTTGTGTGTTTGTGTGATCTGTCGGAAATCACTGCGGTTGATTCGATTAGAATACTTGAGGAGCGTGGGAAGGAATCTTTCGTTTTCAATACTTATTCAGGATTAAGGTAGACGATGTTTCTCTTTTATTAAATTAAAAAAGAGATAAGGTCTTGTGTTATAGATATTTGACAGAAATAAGAATGACGGTGTTATTACAACAATTTACTGATTTATTTAAAGAGCCTTACTCGTACGAATTTTAGGTTTATATTGTCTAGATCCAGTTACAAACATCAAATGGGGCTGCAGCTTTCTTGTGTTACAGACTGCTGGGTAAGAATCTCGACCAATATCTGGGGGTAGACCAGAATAATGGGCAAGCTCTTTTTAATTTTTTAATTTTTTATAAAAAAATTAAAAAATGCTTGCCCATTATTATGCGTGTGTGTTTCTGCCTAATAATAGCAGTATTATACTCAGCTGTGTTTTGGCCTAAAGGGTGTGGTAATGGAATCATTCTTATCCGAGGCGTTCCAACTTAGGTCTTAGGGGGTAGCACCGCATCTGTGGTTATCCTCACCTCAGGTAAGACACCGTTTTTATCTGGGATTGCTTACAGATGTTCATGGGTGGCAGTTACCACTTACCATCAGGTGGAATGCAAAAAATCTCAAATACAAATGAGCCGGCAACCATGCCCTTCCACCGAAACGCAAGAACTGCTTCACGGTAGAATTAGGTGTGGTGTTGGAACCTTCCCGAACTACACTGACTCAACCACCTGGTAAATGTGCTATGTAGATTAAAGCATATGGGCGATAACTAAAACAATCATCGTTTTTAAAAAACGTATTAAACTCGTACTAAGGCACAGAAAGACTCGTTGGATTCCCATTAGGCGATACGACACCCTGAAAACTTGAGCCTCCAACTTCCTATTACTAGCGAGTTTAATCCTAAACAAATTTGCGATGTCGGTACCTAGAATCAAATATATCGACATAGGTAACATGTGCGTCTGTACATGGTGTTCCTTCGCCAAGACTATTTACATTAAAGCAATGTCCAACGGTCAAACGTCCCTAAACAAACTGAATGTTTGTCTATCGGTCTATTACTACACTTTTGATATATACGGTGCCCATAACTATGTAGGTTTATGATTAATATGTGTTTGTAGGGGAATTATTTGTAATATGTTAGTTACAATAGTTTATGAAGTCATAGTAACGCGTCGTTGGAAGGATTCAGTTTTGTTGTTAGAAATTCAGCCTTTCATTCTTTGAATTTGAGGTTCGAGGTTCGAGGAATTATGATTTGAGTTTATATATGGAAACTGACATGTGTAACATGACAGAACAACTTTCTCATAGGTGAATTATTTCAGTATATAGTGGAGTAGTGGATGAGCTCCCCTTCCTTGTCTAAAGAGACCAGTGCTCAGCAATTAAGCTTATTTTTTGAAGTTTTTGAGGTAAGAATTTTGAAGATGACTACAAATATGACTCCACCGGGGGAGGTAGGAACGTCAAAAATATTTCAAGCATTGAGCAGTTGTTGCGTGTTAGTGGGTGTGAAGTACATATTACGATCGGCTTCAGGCAGTACTTCTGTTCTTTTAGGAGTTGGTCGCAGAAATCGGGCGACACTGATAGACTGAATGTTCTTTAATCTATACTAATATACAAAAATGTGATGATGTGTGTATGTTTGTTACTCAATCACGGAAGAACCAGTGGTCCGATTTACAAAAAAAATTGCATGGATGAAGTTTATTTACCTGGTCAACTTATGGGTTACTTTTGATTTCCATATTTTGCATTATTTCAAGATGGCGAAATTTTTTATGTTCAGTAGCGAAGCACGAGTATTTCAGCTAGTGTTTTATAAGAAAAGTAGCAATCAATTTTATGAAACGTACTGATGTATGAAGATAAACCTCGAGGCCATATAAAACAAGTTAATTTCATAGACGCTGCAAGTATCCAAGAGGGCAATAGACAAACATTACAGTTTGTTCAGGCGCTGTTTGACCGCTGGACATCGGTCTACAAACAATCTTTTTAGTATAAGAGGAAGTAAAGATTACATATCGTTAGTCGGATCTTCATTAAAAATATTTGTTTAGATGTAGGCTGTGTTTTTGTTTGTATAGTTTGATTTAATTGCTGAAATGAACTTTATTAAAACCGTGATTTGAAACTAGGAGAAACGAAAATACGCCATAATATATCTACTTGGTGGTCTATTCGTCGTCGTAAATCGTCGCTCTCCCCATCTTTGTCCCCTTGCAGGCGCCATTTTTAAAAATTATATAGCCTGTGCCACTTTCCAAACTCAGACGATTCAAATGATATGTCATAAGTCACAATCCGTCAAGTCGTTTGGGTTGTAGCGCGTGCCAAAGAAATGGACATACAAAAGCATACATACATACGCTCGAAAAACATTAACCTCATTCTGACGCAGTCGGATAAAAAGGAAATCTTCAACCAAAATAGACCATTTGAAGAAGGAAAGAAGGAGACATTCAAATAAGTTCTCACCGCCTCTATTGTTTTAACAAAGCTACCAGTCCCGTAGGCACTAGGCACAAGTACACGTGTGTATAGGTCTATCCACTCCCTTGTTTGTATCCAAACCGATAGCCGCACGCGGCACCCACAAGTCAATTCATCTACATCCGGCCGCGGATTAGCCACAAATTGGTTTAAGGCGCCTCGAATCGCTCCCGACGCCTCCGGATCAATCCTCATCGGGATGTGTGCCGCGAGGGAGGAGACGGACTGTTCTCAGATATAATTTATTGATCACCAAAATATACACGAAAATAAAGCGAAAATACCGCGAGTCGAAATACGCAAAGATAAGTATATAGATAAATAGATGAGAAACTAAACATGAAGCAAAACTATGAGAACATATCTTGATAAACTGATGTCCTTTATGATAACTAAAATTGCTATCATTATAACTAGACGTAGTACTGATAGTGCGAAAATAGTTATAGTTATATTAGTCACAGTTATTCTGTATTTCACAAGTATTTTGTTATAACAATCTAGTTCAATTGAAATTAGAATGCAGTTCGAATGCAATATCTGATTATAACCCAATGTTTTTTAAAGAAAAAAGCGTCTTTTTTTAAAGAAAAAAGACGCTTTCTACACTCATATTTGTGGCGAACATGAGGTACGAACTACCAACGATAAGTCAGACAGACGGGCTACCTGATGGAAAGTAGTCACCGTCGCCTATGGACATTTGCAACGCCAGAGGAGTCACCATTGCATCGCCGGCTTTGAAGCAGAGCTCCTTTTGCACCTTTATTGAAGAGCCCCATGTTTACTTACTACTAACTAGTTTATTTCGCGGCTCTGCCAGCTTCGGTCGCGCTTACCACTATAATAAATATCCCATGTGTTAATCCAATTCATAAACTGTTTGGTTTGCCTTCCAGCGAAATCCAATCAGCAGTTTTTGCGCGTAAGAGTAACAAAAACACTCATACATACAAACTATCGCATTTATAATATCAATAAGATAAGCTTATAATCTAGGTCATCTCTAAAATATAGAGAAAGCGAAATATAAAAAAGCCGACTCCACTCTTTCTGACCACGTTTTCAATTCCAATAGATTCTAATAAGATTAGTGTTGTCACACGGGTGTTAGATAAAATAGTTTGTGGCCTATAATTGGGGTTCAGGTCGGCCGATACGACGTGGCCGTTCGCTGATCCTTCGAGATTGCACCGCAGCGCCCTCTATTAGGGTTTAATACGGTGTAGCATTTGTTTGGACGTGGTCATCACTCGCATGACTAGACAATATCGACTTCGAAGGTGATGGGGCAACGAGTGGAACTGATACGGACTTTGCTTCGTTGGTTTACGACAGAATTTCCCTTGGTTACCAAGCGGATAGTTATCTCCGATTGTGTCCCGTTTACAAATTGGATCGGTTGTGGGTAAATCGGGGTTACCGAGTAATTGAGTCCTACAGGATCATTCGGTTTCGGTGTCGTTTCGAGCGACCAAAGGATTACGATGCGAAAGTAACGCCATATATCGATCTTGAGCTGCTCGTTTGGGTACGTGATATCGGCTATTAACTTCCCACTTTGGGTGTTTTGTTTTCGTTTAAATACGATGGATTTAAGTATGCGGTTGTTCCTGTTAATAGTTACATAGGCTTGTGTACTGTAATTTTCAAATGTTGTTTAGCAGGAATATCAGAATATATACTTTTCTATGTCTCGTAATATGCATGATCGAAAGCGAAAAAAAAAGGTTAATTGGAATATTTATCTTAATACTGTATCTGATCTGATGCTACGACGATTACCCCGAATATTATATTTAATCAGATTTTAAAATCAACACTACAGAGAAATCATAACAATATTACGAGAAAATTAACTGTGATTCAATTCGTTTAAATAAAAATGCAGTGATTTAGGATTTTAGTAAATTGACTTTCTTTGAGACGAAATATCTACTTTTATCCAAAATAACGGTAAGAAAAAATGAAATCTTAACGCCAAAAGCATCTCAGGGAGGTAATAAAATGTGGTATTAAACATAACGGCTTACTTATTTAAATTGCATCGGGTCTAGACGGGAAATATCCGTACAGCGAGCAAAACAAGGCGATAAGGAGTTATCAAAGAAAACGGAGCGCCTGCAACGCTACCACACGTCGACTTTCATTTGCTAATGTGTTTCATTTGATACGTTATTTTGTTACGTTACAGGCTTTGAGATAAGATTCGCGTTTATATTTTAGAAATATTCTGCGTTTGTAAAATTATTTTTTGCTGACTGTATTTTCTGTGTACAAGAATTAGGGCAGATATCTTTGTTCTAGATAGTCGCCTTTATAACTCATCGTGTCGTTTTGTTATTTCTGCCTAAAAACAGGGCTGCTATAATTTGGTTTGGTGGATGTGTGAAGGGAGACACTTATCCAAGACGTTCCAACTTAGTCCTCAGAGATAGCAATGAATCTTTGGCCAACCTCAGGTCAGATTCTAGTCATATCTTAAGGCGATAGGTGTATTATACTAGGAGGACTGTGAATGACTTATATGGTACAGGAGTTCTATTAAAATAGAACAGTCAGTCAGAGATGCCTTGCTTCTCCCAAGTAATAAAATACTCTCCTTCTAGGAAAGTAAACTGGAAAGCCAGAACTGTTTAACGCTAGGAGAAAGTGTCACACTTTTAACGTCTAAGACCGTAAAAAATGACAGTTGTACTATTGGATAACGACTCACCTATATCTGAGGCGACTATCTCAGTCCTCGGGAGTAGCAACGCGTCTGTGATCGACTTCAGATAGAACTGCTGTTCTATATGAAGTTGCTTACCGGTGTCCATAGGCAGCAGTAACCACTTACCATCAGGTGGACTGCATGCTCGTTTGCTACTTCAATCCAATAAAAAAATCAGGATGGATTAAGTAGATCTCCATCTCAAATCTCCGATAGTGTATCCACAGAGTCCCTGCCCTCTACAAGTCTTAAACTTAAAGAAAATTAGCACCTATGATGTTATTAAGTACGGAAATTTAGCGAGCAGGCGGACTCAAAAGCCTCGTGTGTTTTCTCCTGTCGCGGTAAATTCCTTTACCTATTAAGCTCTTCGAAGCGGCAGTGTTAGCCCGAGGTAACGATTAGGGCATAGATAAGTGCTTGCATGAATAATTTCGCAGAAGTTCTACTCTTTTGATGTTTCAAATCATAATTTGAACTAATTAAATTGATTATTTAGATTTCAATAGGAATAGTATGGCAGAGGTATATTCTATATTTATTACTTAATAAAAATATATGCATGACGAATAGATAACCACTTTCTTTTAAGAAGTCTGACAGACTGACGGACAAAAGATTGTCAGAAGAAGTTATATATCGATATGGAAATCATGGCATTTTTGTTCTTTTGCGCAGGTGCGTTTGTGTTTACATTTTTCGTAGTGTAGTTTGTGCCTCTTATATTCTATTAAATAAGTTAGTAATCTTTATTACCTGGCTGCGTCAGAAGGAGTGATATTTTTAATGGATAAATTTCTAATGAAACGAATCTAAAGTGAACGATAAAAATATACTAATTTAAACTTCATAAAATAGATTTGAACATTAATGAATCTGCGCCGACTAAACTAAAAGAAGTTTTATAAGCATCACAGAGGCATGCAATGATTAGGCACTAAAACTATATCTTTACCACCTAATAGTATTTGCCCCGCGCGCTCCAGTCACCACTCTTTTGTACATGTTATTAGGCGGCTATATCTCCAAATTTGCATATTTCCGCAGTAAAATTAATTCGAAGATTTGGCCGTATCCTCCACCCAGACGGGGGCGTCTTCGAGGGTTGTTTTTGGATTTGTGCATTCGGATTGAGTTGTTCCAATATGGATTGCGGACTGGGAGCTTTTCAATTGTTTTATTTTAATATCTCTGACTTCTTGGTTTGGTCTGGTATTAAATTAGTATTCACAGAGATTTATTGTTACATAAAATTTTGATCGGGCTCTCTTAGACTTTTGCGATATGATTGTGTATGCAGAAAATATTTTTTAAATGTCCGTAGTAGTAAACGTACATTATACATTACTTCAGACTTCCTGCAACTCAAAAACAAAATAGACGTAGGGTTGATAGGCTCACAAGTGTTTGTCAACGGTTTCTCCCCGACACCGCAGTTTCGCCGTGACCATGATCCATGTGATTTGAAATATCGGCAGAAACAATTCAAAATCTGCATGACGTGAATACCTGTTGCGTATTAAAACTGTCGATGTATGAGGCGACCATCTCAGTCCTCCGGGATGGCAAAGCATACATAGTTGATCTAAGATAAAGCCTCAGTTCTACGTGGAATTGGTTACAGATGTCTATAGGACGACCCGCGTGGCCGAGCGGTCACCATACCGGTCTGACGCGCAGTGGGTTCCGGGTTCGATTCCCGGCCAGACAG
>DWNE01005429.1:0-13995 GCA_018249875.1 Cecropterus toxeus | reverse complement strand
TGATGCGCACGGCGTTGCTTCGGTTTTCGTGAAATTAACAAAAAATATTTTGTTTTATGATGATGTCGCGATAATTTTTCTATTTGTTAAGTTGTTGTAAATCAATTTACTGAATTCAGTTTTTTCTTTATTTAATTATTAAAATAGGCTTTAGTGCTCTAAATGAATCTTTAATTACAAGTTCGAGGTATTTATATTCTACATACAGACAAACTTTGCAGTTTATAATATGTCTAAGCGCCGACTATGGCCTCAAGCGCCTACAATAAATATTCGATGCTAATTTCGTTATCTTTATAGCTATACGGTATTCGGATTTGGTAGTACCTACTTACATTTAGAGTGTTCTAATATTATACACTTCAATGATATATAATTGATTAATTTGATCCCGTCTGTGTTTTTGTTAGTTACTCTGTATACATTTAACAAGTGATTGTGCACCTAATATTTTTAATTATCATGTTATGTATGTAGATATATTCCTTAAAATTTGTCTAAGACCCTTATTTTTCATATTCTCGGTTTGCAGTCACTACCATGAAGCCAATTATATTATAACATATTTGGCTTAATGGTAGTGACATTTAATTTATGTATGTATACACTTCAAAGTCCAGTTTGAAAAAACTATGCCATGCCGTCCATCATATTAAAAATATGTCGGACATTGCAAAAATCTGCGCTTTGTTTACGGTAAGCACACGTTTCACATGGCCTCAATTAAGCAGTCATCATTCAAACGGATGTAAGTGCATAATCTCGGCTCGGGTCATCGCGTTAACAAGGCGAGCGGTCACGAAGTGCCCGGTATGGGAAAGCTCCCAGCGTTTGTATGCAGATACGACCTTATGCCGCTGCATCGTCCGGAAATGCAGTAATGCTTTGACACCTACAGTTTATCAACGGATAAGCTCATCATGCTTGAAATGTAGCGTCTTCAAGTAAGTCGTAGGGTTGTAAGATGTGATGAGGACCTGCGTGGCGTGGTAGGTCCCGGGTTCGATCATCGTCCAGATAGAATTGATGCATTTAAATGATGAATTTATATTTCTGTTCAGGGATCTGGGTGTTTGTGTATTTGTATTGTGTGTGTTCATGGGACCCACGACACAGGAAAAAACCCTAGTATGAGGTTATGAGTATAGAAAGCGTTACATATACATATACTGATTAGTTTTTTACCCATTTTATTGCGAGCCAGATGGCGCAGCAATAATTATGTCTAGGATGATATGCAAAGTTTAATTTGGATTGGGTAGTTGAATACCTATATAATGATCTTAGATTCTGGTTTATATTTTGGCATTTGTATTTTCATTTTGTGTATGTTCATAGTATATACAACTTACATTATTCTAGTGTTATTTTGACTTTAAAAATGTTTTGTTTATAATTACTTACTGAGGATATTCATTTTAAAGTATGATAATTGAATAAAGGCTTTTTTAAATTATTTTATTCTCTCGTTGAACTAACGTTCACTACTTTAATTCAAATGAGAAAATACTTACAAATTGTTTTTATTGCTTCCACACAATTTTCTTTCTATAACATGAACTTCTTCTTTCTTAGACTTGAAGTTATGTGAAAAATATAAATAGTAAAGCGCAAAGTAAAGGTGTATTTGAGAAAGATATTAAATTTCCTCGAACGGCCCACGTGTCAATACTGGAGAAATGAACCAAGAATAAACGAACACACATCTATAGAATTTCATTAACATTTCCACGCAAGAGACGATTAGACCACGCAAATAAGCCCTGATATCAAGTATTGAATCCCGCTTAAATATCATAATTTAGTAAAGGAAAGGGCGAAGTATTATAAATCTAACAGAACGCCCACACCTAAGCCGACACAAACGAACAATACACCGACATACTGTACAACACAATATAAATCATAAACGAACATCGGTCTATCTTTCACTCCTTTGACTTTGTCTTATAATTTTTAACACCCACTTAATCTTTAAGCGAAACAATAAGCCTTAAAGACATTGCAACATTGATGAGCATAGGCTTAAACGGTTGGAAAAATTGCTCTTGTCTATTTGTTGTTAAGTCAATGGGATCGTGTTTCGATTGTCGAAAAATTGATTGTGTGTATGTTAATGAATCATTTTGTAATGTAATTGTTATGATATAACAATGTGGTCAAAAGCGCTATGAAGCTAGCGTACTACTGACTGCTCATTTCGTAATGTTTATATTGTAAACATCATTTTAAAGGTCAGTACGTTCATATACATACAATATTATTGTCAATGGTTATATTATTCTTATATTGACAATATTGCTATTGTAATGTTTAGATAATATTTTTTTTATTTCATCCCTTTCTTCCATTAGCGTTTTGAAGTCCACCGCTGGACATAATAATACCATAATAATAACGCTTTCTATACTCATAGAACCCGAACTAGTATTTTCTCCTGTATCGTAGGTGCCATGGACACATACAAATTCGAAAACACAAACACCCAGACCCAGAGCAGAAATCTAAATTCATCATTCAGATGCCTGTCTGGCCGGGGATAGAACCCGAAACCCACTGCGTGTCAGGCTGGTATGATGACCGCTCCGCCACGCGCGTCATAGGCCTCCCTTAATTGGTGTCATACCAACTCCAGCTTTTCAGTTGTCTATGTTAGGTCATCGGTCTAGTTAGGAGACGACTTTTAATGCCTAAACGTGGTCGCCACTGTCCTTACTTCCCCATCGGTTATCAGTCCTTCCACAGCGAAACTCCGCCGTGGTTTCGCCGTGACCACGATCCATGTAACTACATAGGTCGAAATATTGGCAAAAAAGTGAGTACCCGTAACATATTAAATTGTATCAATCTCGCAATAATATTACTCTAAAATCATATGAGTTGCAAAATTTTCGATGTTATTTACGTTCAAAATGCGATGCAAGTCGGTACTACAAAGTAAATAAGAAGTGTTTCGTGTTAAACACTGGACATTATATACGAACTAAACATATTTTTATTGTTGATATGTTGTTTAATACAAAAATGTGAACCCAACTTGAATCGAACGAGGGCTCGGAATTACGTAAAGAGCAAGCGACTACGCCATCGCCACGTGGTCAGGCCGCAAATAATATCGACCAAGCAAACCTTAAAACCCAGAACTGGTTGTAATTCAATACAATACATGTGCCCCAACCTGACATGTAGGAATGCCTTGTGCGATTAAATCCGAAGCTTGGATCAAAAGGTTGGACAATGGTCAAAGGCATCATTCAAGAGCAGCCGGTATAAAGGAACAGGTAGTAACACTGCAATCTTGACGTCAATCAAAGTTTAGAGGCGTAGGAGTAGCGATACCCTGGCGGATTTTCAATTTTTAAAAGGAAAAAAAATACAATAAAGCTTATAAATATTCGTACACCTAGACTAGAATTAGATAAGTCAGGTCTAGAAAAGATACAGATTTATTATTTAGCCTGGGATCAAACTCGCGGTCTTCATATGCATGGCCAAATGAATATATGCTCCACGGATCATCAAGCAAAAAGCCGAGATTATTGTTTTTAATTTTGTTTTAAACTTAATTCTACTTTTTTTATTCTTTTAATACGAATGCATTTATAACCGACTTCGAAAAGGAGGAGGTTATACGTTCGACTGTATGTAATTTTTTATATGTATACCTACAATTAAGATAGCCTATGAATTACTTGTACGTATGTAAATGTATTTTTTATATCTGTATAACAAGAAAAAAATTGTGATATAATAAGTTTTATAATACTGGATAAACTTAAAAAGGACCAATCTCACTCCAAATCTATTCTATTGAATGCATACAACAAAAAATTGATAGAAAAGCTAGAAAGTGACACTTATAAACCCTTTTCTATTAAAATTGATGAAAGGACCACGTATAATGATGTACAATAGTTATTTTGCCTAAAGGCGACTGGATGCCAACCCTATTCGTATTGTTACAATATTATTCGACATTCGAGTCATGTGGGTGCAGATAGAGGCTGTTTTGGCAAAAAAAATCCCTTTGACCAATTGTTTGTCAAAGGCTGCTATCGTTTTTTGTTCAGGTGTTTATCGGAGTTTGACCATGGGAAAATATCGGAGCTTCAGGTGGCTCTATCGAATTCGGGTCTATTGTCAACCTGTTGTGTGATGTTATCTCCAGCTTTGTTTGTGAAATCGATTTCATATACCTTTGCAATTAATGTTATTTAATCTACAATCTAAGATTTGAAATTCAAATCGTCAAAACAGTAGCAATTTGAGTTAGATTCTCATTAAGGTGAGCAACGATCTATAAATCTCAGGTCTTTGTCAGCGAAGACTTAAGCCTTGAAATGTAACGTTTCTAACACCTACCAAACTTTAAATCGACTCCGTTGAAATGCCGACAATAACAAATTGGTATCAAAGCTTGACAAAGATGGACTCTTGAGAAACTGTCCACCCACTCGTCTCCTATTGATCGTGGTCCGCTTACAATAAATTAATTCTTGTTATGAACATTTTTTATCCCATTGTATTTCGGTTGAGTATTTATTTTACTAGGCTCGTAATAGAGTCTAATGGGCGGACATTGGTCAAAGGAGATTTGGTTCACAATACGGGCCGAATTGAATTTCTTCTGAATAGAGCTTTTATAAAGGCAGTTGTCTTGTCTTCTTATTAAAGATTTTATACTTAATTCACTGCGTAGGTTTCAACTGCTCCAATCAAACCGTCAGGTACGAAAAAAGTACAGATGTTCGTAGGAATGTTATGATTTAGATTATTTTTTAAAGAAATGAATATAATACATATATGAATGTATTTGTATACCCACGCTGTAAGGTTTTTGTAAACTACTAAAGGAGGCCACTGTATTTATGTTATATTTTTTTATGTAAAATCGTAATCGTTTGAATGTAAACTGTGACTTTTTGACATTTCAAAGGATTAACTATAAGTATTTTTCTTCAGGCGGTCCAACAATTGTTCTGAAAGCTTGTGATGACTAAATTTGGAAGCATTCAAACAAATCTGTTCATACTGCCTTCAAATGTCATATCGGAATCAATTATTTCTTTAAAAAAACAGATTATATTGGTTTACTAATTGCAATGACTCCATTCTGCTTACAATGGCTTCAATGACACTTCAGATTCAAACTATTAAAGATCTTTCCTAGCTAAGAAAACAACTAGTAACCTATAAAAAGTCTGTGTCATTTACTTGAATCCTGTGAAATCATTATCAAATATTCGTCATCGCACTCTCCTGAAATGGCATTGTCAAGAATAGTTATAATAGATTATAGATTAATCTTAATAAATTCCTGTAAACAACTTAAGTTATAACACAATGTAGATTGCCCGTTTATGATAAGTTTATTTGAAGTGTTTCTATAATCTTACGGTTATATCTTAGACTGAGTGTTAAGGATTAAAATGTTTAACACCTTTTGGAAAAATATCAATATTTGCTTTGTTTGTAATGTGATTTTTATTGTTATAAACGTTTCTGAAGAAAGGATTGTTTGTGGTCTTTCAAGGAATACAATAGGAAAGCTACTTAAACATTAGTTTGAATAGTGTAAGTATTTAAAGTATGAATGGTTTATAAAATGTTTCCGATTTCTCCTGCAAATACTTATCAATTTGTTCAACACCTGGTATTGATCGCGTTATTTAAGTAATAATTAATATTTTTCATATCAACATCAAATCATTAATATGCCTCTGATAGACACGTTTTACACTCTGTACTTGTGAGTGTTATTAATTCTTTCGATATCTATTAACTATTAAAGTCTGAAAAAACAACGCGTTCATAAAACACACGCATTCTAAACAGCTTACAAGTAAAATTGTGTTCTATAAATCCGAAAGAAATAATTCGTAATTTTAATTAATTACCAAATTTATCTTCATTTAGGAAAGCAATTAAACTCTACCTACTACCTTTAAGCGTTGGCGGTATTTGCTTAGAAAATACACTAAGTGAATAAGTTAAGAAAAAAGACAAGCACCCGTCTAAGTTACGTAGCATGGTTGTATTACTTTGAAAACCTCCAACGTAGTTGCTTCTTAATAGGGGCGGACTAATAAATCCAATTTAAATGTTCCCTGGACCTCCGCTGACATAACATATGTAAATCCATACGTCTTTATCTTAAGAATCACAAATACAGAATGCCGATCGCTCCGGACACGAAAATAAATAAAAAACTAGCCAGTCCAGTTGAAAATTCAAAACGGGTGGCCGCGGTCCGTGGAATCATCCTAATACTAAATTAACTTCATTCCCATAATTTAAATATTACTTTTGGCAATAAAAGTATTTTGTTCGGCTTCTGTCTTCCTCAGATTGTCGTTGATTGCTGAATTTATGTTTAGGTTTCAATTGATTGGTATTGACTAGCTCTTTTAATAGTTATAAAATCTTGATGATAGTTCTCACGATTATACACAAATTATAAGTATATGAAACTCTATATAGTCTAGCGGAATTAGAAGAGTTTTAGCCATTGGCTATATTGATTAACTGCTGATTAAAAGATTTTTCATATCAATGGGAAAATTATGGAAAACTCTCAGGCGTTTAAATTTTTTAATTATATATTCGTAAGAAAAATAATTAATTTCTAAAATTTTTAGATCTGGGTTTACCTTGAAGTATATATGTACCTATATAAAATATTTAAATCACCATAAATGTTCAATATCAAAGGCTGCCTAATAGGCTTTCTTCGAATTACATCTCTCTCTATACATTAATTTATTTTCAAATTTTATTGTTTTACTTTAATCAACATTATTTTAATTGAAGTTGAGCCAAAGTTTCAAATCTAGATGCATTAAGTAGAGTCCGTACTTATCTAGGAATTTCAAGTTGAACTTAGTTCAAGTATCAAGAGAAACGTTGCAGCAATAATTCCTGGACAAGGATCAAGATTGAGAGTTCCGCTTGTAAATGCGATGCTTCGATATTCGCTTAATGAAGACATATTGAATCGCTAAGCGGCAAAAGACAAGATATAGGCAATGTTTTAAATTGACATGCGGCTCTTTTATGCCGCATCCGCTCAATTCTCGAAAAAAGAAGCAATTACTAATGATAAAATAATACTCTTAGAGTCTTTAATCAATGACGTATAAGAAAACGAGTATTCAAAGTGGAGTTCGTTACTTTAACTAACAACTGTCAGACTTTTGTCTTGATTAAAATGTGAAAATAAGTCCAAAATGCGAATTAAGATTTAAATTTTATCGAAAGTAAACAATGGAAACGAATAGACCATAGGACTGTTTGTAAATACAGTAATACTAGAAATTTATTACGGCGGTGCTTGCGAAATCACGAGGAGTTACGGCATAAATAAACAAGTACCTCCCTAAGTATACGAAGCCCCATATCAATTAGTAATACACGTGCAAAAACAAAAACAAATCGGCGCGACTGTTAATATTTTATTCAGGGCCGGAGTGGAAACCGGAAAAGTTAACGTGGATTTTTAAAACTTTCTCAAAGTTCAGCCAACGGTTTCCCTCGCCGTCTGGCCCGCGCATCTGATAAAGTAATTTGACGATTTCCTAATTCACACTTTTGAGAAGGGTTTTTAAAAGCCAACGGGATCTCCCGGAGACAGCTCCTGTCCCGTAATTTAGATCGCGCTAAAAGTTTTTTAGACAGTTTTTAAACTTTAATCTGTGACCCGTGTCAATTACGGCAACATTTGCGAAATGTTCAAAATGAAGCCATTCCTAATTAATAATAGTTGAATTTCAAAGCCTAATTCTGGAGGTGAAATAATAATTACGCGACACACAAATATGTTTCCCGTACAATGGGGGTTCCATTGTTGTGTACAACAAAAAGCGAGTACCTCGGAACTCTTGCGTTCAAAATAAGAACAAACGTGTCATCGACGAAATGACGCGTGTCGACCAATCGGGCGCGAAGGCCGTCGTCGTCGGTGACGTCACGCTGCCACCGACCAATCGCAGTGGGCTGTCGCCTCCGGTCAACTTGGACTAATTGCCTATGTGTGCGATAACGCTAGGTTTGAGAAGAATCCGAGCGCTGGAGCCGGCGCACACGCATGCGTTTGACATAATGAGTGCCTACTTACTCTTGTAGCCCAGACGAGTTCCAAATTCAAATTAATCGTTGACTCATTTAAATTCTACTTACATTTTAAATAAACTTATAAATTTTAGTATAATGTACGTATAATAATTTAAACATAATTGCATTTTTTGCTGTCCCATTTACGGCAGTAATAAATATTGAATTTGTCATTTTTGACCATTCTCTAAATGCTAAAGTAAAACATGAGAACAGTAAGCTTGCGGATTTGAATAAAATGTGTAATTAAATAAAAATGGTACTTGGCCAGTGAGAACATTGTGAACTAAGCTTCGAAAACAATGGAACGGCTATAATTAGGTTCATGAAGATAGTTTCTAATTGATGAAATAAATATTTTGAATACTTCTTGCCGTAACGTTAATTAAAAAGAACATAAATTATGGAAACTAAAAACATTTTCCATTTAATCTAGTACTTAATATTTAAAAAGTAAGTAGATACATGTATTTCAAATTTAATGTTGGACATGACTGGACATAAAATAATGTCATAGAAACATTGTATAGTTTATGGCGTTCTGTAGCAAATTAACTGCATAAATTGTTAAACGATTTACTTTGTATCAATATTACACATTTTACTTTCGTATATGAAACACATTTTAAAATGAGAAAAAATCTACATTTAAGAATTTGTTAATATCTGTGTTAACTATCATTCACTATTTTTAAAGTGATATATTTTGCATATTCTTTTAGTACCGGTAATTGTTCTTATTGCATATGTCTCTTAATAACATGTAACTGGGTCGAAATATCGGCAAAAAGAAATTAAAAAAACCGCATATCTTGAGTACCCGTAACATATGTATAACTTCTGCGATAATGTTAGTCTAAAATCATAAATACTTTTTGTAAAGTATGATGTCTAAACTATACCTACTTTGTAATAAAGAACTAACCAGTAACATTTTATTTATCAAGCGTGACCAGTTACATACTTCTTTGCTTCAAGTACAAATGGTTTGACGTAGTTTGTATAATAAATATTTTAAATATTTCCATTACTCATTGAGTTTTACGTCAGTTGCTCAGTGAATTAATATTGGAATTGAAAAAGTTTTACGTGAAAAGGTATTGACATATTTTTCACCTCCGAGAACCAAGATCGTCGAATGATAATTATCTTGTAGGTCAGCCAGAATCCGCATCCTTCTACCTATACACAAGAACTACTTCAGGTAAGAAATAGTTGTAACAGTTGTGCCTCTTCGGTCGAACTGCACTAAATCTATCATTTTTTCATCAGCAATTTCCTTTAGTCTTTCTGTGATCTAGATTTGAGGTAAGTCATAAAACGTTTAAAGTTAGTCTTCAAAGGGTTGCAATGTATCATTAGATCGCTTTATCAATACCTACACTTGTTTTATTTTACTTTGATGAAATTAATTCTTGGAAGTATCCTCTTACTATCAGATACGCCGCAGGCTTTTACATATGCTACCTAGTCGATTAAGAATGTTAGGCGGGAAAATACATTTAGTATTTTCCTTTATACATATAATAAAACAATAAACTAATCCTCTCCAGATTTAGATTTAACTTACCAAACTTTCAAGTCTTTTTCACCTTTGGTGTCTAGGAAGAATATTTGCCGTGCCCTTTCCTTAGAAAGTGTAAGCAAGTCTTAAATATTTGAAGGGTTACACAAGTCTTTTCACCCACCCTATCCCTTTCGGTCAGCGAGATGACCACAGTACTGTGTGCTGTGCAAATATTTGCTGTGAGCGCTGGGCGCTCAGCCCTGAGCTATTAAGTAGCTCATTGTGACTCTGAATAGAGTCTCGCCTGAGTTGGGAAGAGCGATTTCATATTTGCGATTTGAATATGGTGTATTTTCTCGCAGTAAGTAATCAACGGAAATTAGTCGGAATGTCTTAATAATTTGAAAATATTTGCAATACCCGCTGATAATGAAGAAATATTGGTAATGCCCATTGATTTTGAACTTAATACAATAATCTAATGATTTGATAAAGAGGATCTTATATGAGCTCACGAACTATGAATCCCTTACTTAATGTATGTCAGCTCTATAGATTACAAAATTCATGGGTGTCTCTAAATGCTTCCCAATAACATAGCAATTCTATCTGAAAATACACTAAGACTTAAAATAGCAGCGTTAAACGTTGTTATTCTTTTTATAATATGGAAGTATCAACCACCTGGTGGTAAGTGGCCACTGCCGCCCATGGACATCTGTAACTAACCTTAGATAAGATCAGTCTTACCTAAAGTTAGTCACAGATGCGTTGCTACCGGTGAGGACTAAGTAACACCTTGGATAACTAGGTATATCTCCCTTACCACACCACCCTTTAGACCAGAACACAGTATTGCATAGCACTGCTGTTTTTAGGTAGATATAGGTGTGGCGGTGGTGCTTCCGGAGTCGAACTCCAAAGAGTTTTTCAAAAGTAGTCACATTTTTTTTTATAAACATGAAGTAGCAAACGAGCAATCAGCCCACCCGATGGTAAGTGGTTACTGCCGCCCATGGGCATATGTAAGCAACTTCATATAGAACAGGGGTTCTATCTGAAGTCGACCACAGACGCGTTGCTACTCCCGAGGACTGAGATGGTCGCCTCATATAAAAGTGAGCCGGCAACCACACCCTTCCACCGAAACGCAAGAACTGCTTCACGCTAGAAATAGGTGTGGCGGTGGTACTTCCCCGTACGAACTACATTGGTTCTACCACCTTACAAGTGTATTTTTTTTCTACATTAAAATAGCAAACGAGTCCACCTGATGCTAATTATCGCCCATGGAAATGCCCATGAAAGGAGTTTTATGCGAAGTAAATCACAAATGCGTTGCTACTCTCAAGGTGGTCTCTAAGATGGTCACCTCAAATGAAAGTAAGTCGACAACCACTCCCTTCCACCGAAACGCAGGAACTGCTTCACGATAGAAATAAATGTGGTGGTGATACCTCCTCAGTCGAACCGTACGTTCTACCATCGTTCAAAATGCTACATCAATTTTCACCAACTATTATTAAAAAAATCTCATACTAAATATAAAAACTCATACAAAATTCACACATACATCGTTTTAGTGCGGGATTGTATGGATAATTATAGAAGTAGACGATATTGACTAATTAACAGAGGTGTGCAAATATTGTTCGATTGGAATCGAATTATTCAAACTTTCGAATAATTGGAAATTCAACGAATATTTCGAAAAAAATCGAATAAGTAATTTGAACAAGTTGCAAATTATTAAAACATCGCTGGATTTTCTATCGTGTAATTTAGTGTTCAATTTAATGTTTACTGTTCAACCAATGGAATATTCGAACGGAACCTGGAACGGGTCGAAGAAGTGAATCTACGCGTATATGCGTGGGTAATTGAGTATACCTACTGGCTGCTTGAATCAGTGAAATTCCACTGATTCAATTTAAGCGAAGAAATAGTCAACAATTTGCGAATGATAAATTAATTCGCGAATAATAAAAAAGAAATCTTATTATTTACTTTTTTTTTAAATAAACCAATTTTTTCGACTTGATTGAAATTGTTCAAATTAGAAATTTTTCAATTTAATCCAAAATTTTGGAATTATTCAATTTTTATAAAATCATTTGTTTTTTTAAGAATAATTTGGAGACTTTCAATTAATTCGAAGGTCGAATTATTCGATTCGAGTGTTTAATCGATCGTTAATATTCGATTCGGAACTAATAATCCGTAAGTTCGAATTATACGACTAATTTATCATAATTAATTTAGATACTTAGTCTCAGGGACATTCATATTATCATACGGATTACAAATTTGAACGTTACGCACGAAATTCAATGAATTTTACATTTTTGGTGCACGTTGACCTGTTAAGAATAATAATTAGATGTAAAACGCCGAATTACAATACCTCTTTGTTTTCAATGATTTTTTGCTAGAAAAAAAAATTAAAAAAAATCTACTTGAATACTATACTGATTATTTATTTATTGATTTACGCCTGCTTTAATTTCATATAGCAGTAAAAATATGATTCGCACGGTAAGCATTCTATTTGATTCTCATTATGGAAATAATGATATTGTTTTCGTATTCTGGAAACTTATATTACATTTTAAGAAACGTATGTAAAACTATGTGGTATAGCTAGTATTAAATATTATTTAACGTTTCAGATATTCATCACCATATTTATGATCATATTTATTACTTCACTACTTTTAATGCACTATAACTATAATGAATAGTACTGCATTTCATTCTGCACTTGTCACTCAGATTCACCACACCCTTTTGATATTAACGTTACTACATACAAGCAGAGAAGATCAGACTCAAAACATTTATCTAAATTTATAGTTTAGATGACTATTTGACTAGGAATCGAACCGTTTGGGTTCGATCCCTAGTCAAAATTCAGTAAAAAATGAAACAACTGAATTTTAAAACACCGTCACGTGATATCTGGCAGATGTAAAACATCGTGTTCGTACAAGTAATATACATAAAACACAAGATTGCGACAGGAACTAAATGTATAACATAATAAAAACAACACCATCTCAGAACAGTACTTATGTACTTTTATAAGATACTTAATGAATAGTTCTGAAAATATATAAGCGTCGCCACGTCAATAATCAGGTTTATGCCTATAGATGTTTCACATCATCATCGTCACTCAATTCAAGATGCTTCAGTCACAATAAACACACTAGAACTGCTTAAACTTAGTTCACTAACTACCACTCTAACGGTGTCGACATCAGGTAAAATTCTCAGCACATATCATTTAAAGTTGCCAAACTTATAAGTTGTTGGTTCTGCAATATCCTAACTAATTTAATAGACTGCTAATGTAAGACTGACTTGGTATTCCATCTGCCTTTTGAGGAATTGGGTTAATTCTAATAATCACCGCGACTGGCATGTGTATAGAATACCGCTTCCTGTAAAGTGTTAATTTTAGATAGAAATCCTCATTTCCTACTTTTTTTTTAGTCGCCAAGTCGCCAGTCAAAATCAACACTGCCTGTTGTTATTGACACCTTACAGCACGAGACTTTCTGGTATAATTGTCAAAAGATCAAGTTTACCATTTATTAGCTACAAACAATATCAAATGGTCGCTAGTAAACCACTGCGAAATAATATATTTTAGTACGTTTATGTTACTATTCTGATGAACACTCAAAAAAGCGGTAAATGAAATTTATTAAAAGCAGTCTTTTGTTTTCATAATAGTTTTCTTCTTTATATTAAAAAAAAACCGTTCCAACAGATACTAAGTAGTAATTGCCGCTAAAGCAAAGCAAAGTAATTTTTGCGGAGGTATTTTTGCGGAGATTTGCAGTCTATTCGATTACTTCGTATATGGTTTCAACTTTCAACTGTTTGAGTACCAAACTTTAGGCACGAGATCATAAAATAATAACGACGTTCGCTAATGTTCTGTATGAACGATAATTGCTTTTGGTACAGTATTTTTACCCGACTGCGTAGGGATTCAGGAGAGTAATGTCTTTCGGGCGTATGTATGTATGCATGTTTGTTTCTATGTACATCCATTTCTTTGGCACGCGCTACAGCCCTAACGGCTTGACGGATAGTGAAGTATGACATAACATATCATTGGAATCGTCTCAGTTTGCAGAGTGACATAGGATATATAATTTAAAAAATGGCGCCTGGAAATAGAGGAATTTTTTTAATATTATGACAATATGGATAATATTATGAATGAACATTAAGAATGTAGAACGAAATATTATGATGGAATGGATAGCCTAAACCATAGAAGTTAGCCACTTGGTGCTTACGGATATGTAATAAGGTTACCAAGCAAAAATATATGATGAAAATTTTGACCTTCAACTCCTCAACCC
>DWNE01005428.1:0-13997 GCA_018249875.1 Cecropterus toxeus | reverse complement strand
TGACTTACTCCCAGGTTGAATATCTTCTTGTCTTATATTTTTTCTAGCCTCCTTCTGAATTTTTTCTGAAATAAAAATGTACTAAAATTTTTATCATGTCAATACAATATTGCTGTATGTACTACTGAATAGGCAAAATTAAAGTATTATTATTGAACTTCAAATATTATAATTATCCTATATTAATGTTTATTAAATATTATAGTAATAGCATATAAGCTATTCCCATCTCATAATAAGTAGTCACTGGACATAAGTTATCTAACCCAGATAAGATGGATTCTATCCCACCCAATGTCATTAAAAAATATTGCTACCTGTGAGGACTATGTTGGAACGCTTTGGATGTGTATGTCTTCCCATATAAGCCCTGTATTCTTGTTTCTTATTATTACAATATTAAAGTGGTAATTTTCCAGATGATAAAACAAAGTATTTTGACTGGAGACATACCTTTTTTTGTGACGGTGAAAACCTATAGGTACACCGAAGCCTTGAGAGACTCTTTTAGTTAAGTGGGATTTTTACCAATTAAAACCCCTTCGGTGGCTTTCCTCTGTGGGATCTCCACTGGAACGCACCAGTGGCCCCTGGCGCGGCGCCCCACACGGGCTCATCTCTTGGGGGACGTGTAACTATCCCCCAACACCTTTCGGTGTTTGTGACGTCATGTAGCCCCACCTGCCGCCGTCCTTCTTAGGTTTGCTGGCTGGACGGTTCGAGCTCCCCCTCTAGCCACCCGCAACCCCAGAACCGGGGAGGTACCACCGCCACTTATTTCTAACATGAAGCAATCTTACGTTTCACTGGAATGTTGTGGTGTCCATTCCAGTGAAACACACTTATATATGAGGCGGTTACCTTAGTCCTCAGGATTAGCAACGCATATGTGATACTTCGGATAGAACCCCTGTTCTATGACGTCGATTACAGATGCTCATGGGAGGCAATTACCACTTACCAACAGTTGGACTGCATGCTCTTTTGCAATTTCAATCAGATATAAAGAAAGTGGTGAAAAATCAATAGTCAATAGATAATAAATATAATGATGATAATTACTGTACTCTGATGCATCAATCATAGGACTAATAGCTATAGGATATAGCGTAACTCCTAATAAACCGACAAATCCGCTGATAAAAGCTATGTAACGCCAACCCCTTTGATATACCATTTTTGTAAAAATATTGCACTAGTCGTCCTAATTTATTTTATATTTTCAATTCTCGACAGAGTTTATACCATTTCAGACTCATTGACAGCCGATAATCCGATATCAAAAACTAAAATATTAAAGACATTCGCAGTTTTGTTACAAATGACACTGTCATTATGACAAATGACTGCAAGTCATTATGTATTTTTTCTTATACTTCTATAATATCCTCTAGGAGGCCTTGCTTAAAAAAAAGACCGCAAAAAGTTTATGGATAATTCCTTACTCTCCAAGTAGTGGCTAATCTTTTCCTCCTAAAGTATCATCCTCGAAGTCCACGTTAATTTTAATTATAGATATCATAGATTATCTATAACTCTATTATCTGCGGCTGTAATAGTACGCAGAATATACAAAAATAACGAAAATCATGTGTCCAGTTGAATCACAGAACACAATACTCCTAGTTAAATACACGCGCACAACGTCGTGTGACGATTAGCTCCGGTTTTGCCTTTTCCTTGTTTTTATAATTCGTGAGGCGAAATCGGCCAGATAACTAACTTTCATCAGCGATCGACGACATATCTACAGCACTATATATTAGAGTTAACTACCTACTATATTTTAGAGTTAATTAACTACTGACTATACTATCGCAAAATGTATAATAATCAATAACTGACCCGATTGCCTGATAGCAGATATGCACATTTGTGCACTCCAGTCTCCACTAATGTAACGTAATACTAAAAAAAATGATTAAATCACTATGCCGTCAAAATACTTTCCATTTAAAGTCGTTTATGGTTAACGCAGGAATTCTGTCGACGTTGCTTAAAATTGTATGAGAGATAAAAGCGAGTCCACGCATAAACGTTGGGATGAAGAACTCATGAAAATGAGTTAAAAGTTTTCAGTATTTGAGTGGTCGTACTTAAGTATTACTTTTTAAAACTATATGTTCAAGTAATCGTCTATGCTCGCATATGCCATTTTTTGTGTACAAATATAATCACGCGAAAAATAACGATATGAACGTACATGGAGGAAATGAAATTGCACCTAAATTGTCGTGTTATAGAATCTGGTAATGGAATGTTTGGCGCCATATCGTTAAGTGGTCTGGTGAACCAATTAGTAGCCATTACAAGAAACTAAATTCCAGTGTGATAAACATCTGTTACACCAAAGACAGACTGGAATACTGCCTTAAGTGTCCTAATTGCTTCGCGGCAGATTGTAATGTTAATATTAAAGTTTGCAATAACCACTTTTTGTTCTTGTACCACCACTGTACTTTTATTATTCAAACTGACGGAATAAACAACAGTAATATATAGCAACAAATGTATTAACGTGGTTTACTCCTACATTACATTAATAATAATATGAACGAAGAGGAAAACCTATTTGTTTATGTACTTTAAGAGAGATGTAGACCATGTAATTTAAACGGTATTGATAGATGGATTGTAAAATCTTATTTCAATCGATTTAACAGCTTTTGCGTCATTTTAACACTAGTTAATAAAAGGAGCGCGTGTATTAATATGTATATTATTATACATCTACTAATACGCACATGGAATAAAACTATTAAAATATGTTTGGTACATATCATGTCGTATAATATCTATAAATCGATGATGAATTAATGAATGAATTAAAAATATTACTATTGGTACTCTCCACTGTTGTCTGTGACCGTTTCTGTAACAAAAGTTGTTACAGATTTTTTTTCTCCCCATGGCACGAATAAGTAAGTTCACTCAGAAGTTTTAAAACTTATTTTGTTATATCAGTAAAGTTACAAGTTCACTTAAAAATATTTTTAAGAGACTTCCAATTTGAATAGATTAAATATATGGAGTAAAGACACGCCGCGGTACAATTATAAATATTACAATAGTAGGTATAAATTATATTACGAGTATAATATCAGGGTATCAATGTATCAGCGCTTCAAAGTTCAAGTGTGAACTCATGTTGTTATTGTTATTATGTGGCAATTATAATGTGTTATATGCAAATGACTCATTCATGACTAAAAATTATCTTCTTAGTGGACAAATTATAGCTTTTACGCGAGAATAATATGTATGCTACTAAAATGGATAATGTTCCTTAACATTTTTTTCTCTTTATATACTTACCTAATATACGTAATTCGTTTCATTAATTCATATTAAGAACCAAATTTTTATCATTTTCCAGTGATTGCGAAAAAACATTTTTGTAATTTTTTTCATTCTTGCCGCGATTGAATGCATGAAAACCTTTACACATTGTTTTTGTATTAATAAAACTACGTTATATCATATATGCAAAGTTGAGTGCCTACATTTTGATTTCAGATCTTATTTGAGTGGACAATTAGGTACTTTTCATAAAATCATTACGAAATTAATATCAATTGCATAAAACAATAAATAAAGTACAAAAACAATGCTACCTGTATATATCGCACGGTATGAATAAAACGATATGCGAATATTGCATTTTGAAGGAAAACAATTTTTTTTTGGCATTTCTGGGAGTTTTTTAAAGTGTTTCCTTGTAAAAGGGACATCTCATTAATATTTGTCCGTTTGTAGCAAGAAATCGTTACTGTACAACTAACTAGATAAAGAACTGAGATATTAAAGCTAGTTTCTAAGGATTTACCTAACTCATTTATCCATCGTACCTTAGCATTTGTAGTTTTCGAGTTGAGTGGTAACAAAGTTTTATAATATTCTTCATATATCTCTTACCTTTTTGGTATGGCATGGTATCAAAAAATATACTTATATTGTCGATTTTAATTTATAGTCGAGAATAATCTGTATAATTATCATATTTATATGTATCATCATCCTCGATTATTTTCCGTTATAATTACCTCCAATTTTCAAGAACTGTGTACATACGTAAATTTTATTATTTAATTTATTTCTGTTGATAAGTAGGTACATACCTACCGATGATTGCGGTTGAATGATATACCTAATTGCTGCGGTTGAATTATATTTATCTTAAACCAATGTTCTGCACTGATTATAAATTGGACGTAGTTTAATAAAAAGGATCCAATCCATGATATAATCGAAAATACTAACCAAAGAACTCTTTGTAGTGAAACAAATATTGCTAAATAAAATAAAAGTATATTCAAACTTAACTGGATGTTACTTTACGTTATTAATCCTCATGTATTTTTTGTAACATGTACTTTTTTGAAGTAAAACTAGAATATTCAATAACTATATTTGTTCTGATTAGGTATGTCGTTTTGTTTATCTGTGCCGAATTTCTCGCCGGAACTTGAGAAATATGTAGATAAGTACCACGATCATGGTTATATGAACGTCTTTAAGTGAAAAACTTTACAGTGTAAACTCTTTGAAGAAAGTCCACCTTTGAAGTAAAGAAGAAGATTAAATTATATTCCTTTATTTAAATGCCATTGATAGATCAAAACATAATTTACTATAATGGGTTTATTCCTTTTTTTAACCGACTTCACAAAAGGAGGAGGTTCTCAATTCGTCTGTATTTTTATTATTTCAAAATCCGGTAAAACTAGTACTCCAATACAAGTCAGAATAATAACATAACATGTCCATTAAACAATATTTTTAAAAACTATTGTTAGCAATATTAGGTATGTTTTAAATTTTCCCACACTTGTTACAAAAATGGAATTCCGCGTACATTTATTGCATTTGCAAAACAAGTAATTTGGGAAACTAATTGTACCTAAAAGTAAAGTAATAAAGGAACCCTATTACTAAACTCCTCTGTCCGTCTGTCCGTATGTCTGTCAACAGACTGTATCTCATGAACCGTGATAGCTACAGTTAAAAATTTTCAGACGATGTATTTCTGTTGCCGCTATTAAAACAAATACTAAAAGCAGAATAAAATAAATATTTAAGGGGGTCTCCCATACAATAAACGTGATGATTTTCTCGATATTAGGTACAACGGTAACCCGGTAACGCTTGAAATATGCACTGAATATTTTGTAATATATTCACTTTAAAAATAAATTTTTAATGGTAACATTATTTAAAATAAATAATGAAGGCCGGCTCCCATACAACAGTAATTTTATTCCCGTTTCTTATAGACAATGTTACGGAACCCTTCGTGCGCAAGTCTGACTCGCGATTGGCCGATTATAATAAGTACGAAATATTAATGGTAAGTAATTCAATGTGAAATTAATGTTGTCTTAGGGCTTAAATATGTTATTGTATGGAGACAGGAAATTATATAGCGTGTGAAAGAAAATAGATTAACCTGTTTATGTATATTTATATGTATTTCTAAAAAAAGGCACACTAATATGGCAAGGTTCAATAAAATAGGTAAGATGACAGGTTTTGAACTAATCATATAATGCTTAGACACAGAATTGATTTTCATTAATGAAAATGAATTTTCACACAAAATTATTTCACCATGTTAGCATCTATTTTGTTATCATTATCAATGCTGTATTCACCTTCTGCGAGTAGCTCCAGCAGCTTTTTATACACTAATTTAGGTGCATCTACAGCCCATAGGAAATCTATGTGATTGAATTCTTTCAACGGTACTATGTAATGTTCTATTGGATTTGCTAACTGCACGTATAAGTTTGTAACATCCACATCTCCTGCCAACCAATCATTTTGAGCACTGAGCAACGCTATTGGAAGGGTTATCTTCTGCAGCTCATATTCTGGAGGCATATCTGTTCCGTACTGCTTAAAGTTTCCTTCTGGACCGTAGTCGAACTGCTGAAATCGGCCAGCATTCTTGATTTCTTGAGCATAATGCACCAGTGTCTTTGAAGACGCACCAGCTGGTATATGACTCAGTATTATAGGTAACAGACTTCGATTGAATTGCCTCTCGTCATGGCCACAAAGAACAAACAGCGAATTCTCACAGATCGCTTCCTCGTAGTGATTAATTTCGCAAGCGTGTTTTGATAACCATCTCAAAACAGAGTTCTGTGGCAAAAACTCGTTGGCTCCGAGAAGCTTTAATAAGTATTCCAAATTGTTACTGAATTTCGCCAAAAGCCTGATGGGACTCTTAATGTCCGTCATGTAAGCGACAGGTGCCAAAGCAAATCCTGCTCGGAGCACTTTGTTGTACTGTGTTTTGGTTGAGAGCAAGGAAAACAGTATAGTTGTTCCCATTGAATGACCTATGTAATTGATTTTTACATCCCAACCCTTCACGTCCATGATATAATCGATCACTGCCGGCAGGTCGTGTTGACTTACTTCATGGAAGGTGAAGTTCCAAAAGGCGAAGCTATCTGGGTTGACAGATACATGAGCCCTGGAATAAGTGTTCCCTCTTACGTTCGCGAGCCAGACATCATATCCTGCGTTGGAGAGCACAAACCCTAGACCTTTCTCTTGGCCGGGTACGATCCAGTCTGCAGAGCTCCCCAGTAACCCGTGGTGCAACAACACTGTTTTTCTATTCGCGACTTTAGTCGTTGCTGTTTTTGAATACGGTATCCTGTGAACAGTCAGGATGTACCCATCTTCAGTGACGATCGTGTGTGACTCGGCCGGGTATCCATTATAAGCAATCAATTGCGGCGTAGTCATACTAACAGTGGGGTCCTCCTCGTTGCAAATGTATTCAACTTTTTCAGGAGCAATGGCATCGAATACTTTTTTGTCCGTCGCGACGGCATCTTCGAAATACGTATTAAATTTCGTGTTACTTCTCTCTTCATTAACATTTTTATTTTCTTCATTATCAGTATTGTTTGAACTGAAGTACGACGTGAATCTATTTTTGACGTTGTCCACGTAGAATTGTTTTATGCTGCGGCCTTTTTGTTTCACATAGTTGGTTAACTGGGAAGTTTTGTCAGTGAACGTATCCACCAGGTTTTGCGGGAACCAGCCGGTGTGGCGACATTCGATGCATTGTGTAAAAACAATGACCGTAAACACGAGTATGAGTAACCTCATATTTATAAACAGGTCGCTCACGACGAGCGTTGCTCTGATACTGAACTAATTGACGGGGCGCGAACGTAGTGTATCCCGCGGGGGTCAAGGAGTTTACCTTATGACTAATAACTCAATGCGTAACTGGACCGATACTTGTCGATAACGTAAACAAAACTAAACGTCATGTCATCGAATCTTTATTTTTATGCAGACACGAAGAAACTACAGTTCAGCTCAGAAATAAAATTATATTAGTACAAACTCATACTTTTTAAACCAGTTTCCAGTTTTGCATGTCCTTGTCTCAAGTAAAATAAACCCAACTTATTTTTTTATTTCGAAATACTATCCTGTTTATAAAGAAAAAAACTGGTTTCCATTGGTTTTTGTACAATGCAATTAAGCAAGAGCTCCGAAAATGACCGAATTGTGGAAATCTCAGACAAGATAGCTTTAATTTTATGTGCACTCGTATTTGTTTTATTTAATATTAATTTATTCTCTGGTACTGACAATGCAAATCTATTTTCGGGCCAATAGATAATAAGTTGTTGCTACATATTAAAACGAGACGACTATAGTAGTTTGAAAAATACAAAGCAATTGATGTACGTATGCTCTCTGTTACTGCGTTTTTTAAAATAAAAACTTAATTTTTTATATATTCGTTTAAGTCTATCAGTAGTCGTATAAGTGACTAATTTTTTACATGTCTGTGCAACTGTGTTTCGTATACTCAGTAACTAAGTCTTTTTCCTTATTAATATTAATTAAATTGAGCTACAGCGCACCGGGGTCAGCTCATAAGCAATAAACTGAGATATTATAATATGGACTTTTTGACTTGGTGCCCATATCGCCATTCCTCCATCGCACCACTCGCCGAAGGTTGAGGTTCCGTCCGCATCAACTGGACTCGTGGCTTCCTCCACGGTTCGTTTCTGACGTTCCTTCCTGCCACTGCCAACGTGCAACATGTGGAATGAGCTTCCTCCTGACTACTGAGGTATTCCCGCAGGGCTATGACATGAGATTCGTCAAGAGGGATTTAAAAAGAATTCTCCTTTAAAGCCGGCGATGCATTGGTGACTCCTCTGGTGTTGCAAATGTCCATAGGCGACGGTGACTACTTTCCATCAGGTAGCTCGTATGCCTTATCGTTAGGTTTAAGTATAAAAAAGGAATAATAAATTAAGACTTAAAGACGCCAAGCCAACTCTATAAAAATACTCTAAATAAAAAAATGGGATGGAAAATAACGAATGAAGAATGAAAATTTAAAGCATGGGCAATTGCGGACGCCGCACGGAATACGTGCCGATATCGAGAAGGAACAGATTGCGCGCTTGCCTCTTGATCTTTCCCTCCCCATTCTGATACGTTCATGTACAACGAAAAAAATACAAAAAAAAAATATATACAATTTGCCATTTTGTTATACTGTACAAATTTTTGTGCTTTAAAAAGACTAATATAATATATATGGTTTAATAACTTATTAGAATATGTTGTGATAATGTACATGTACATGAACTTAATAGTGAAGATTACATTAAATGTTAAATTTGATACATTTATCGAGCGTGGTTAAATAACAAACATTATTAAAAGAGAAGCGGCGAAAAAAGAAGCTTAAGAGCGAATACCCGATTATTCGTTTTAGAATCGATCATCCGTTGATTGACAATCGAATCTTATCACAAAATGAAATCATCAAAAACAAGCTGCTTATTTTAATGACTCTGATGACTACGATGAAGACGATCCGTAGACATTAAAATTATAATATAAACAAATGTACAAAAAATTATAAAAATGTCGATACTGTTCGGATAATAATAATATCAACAGCCGAGTCATGAGACGTTAAAATTATTTTGCTCTTAAACGACTTTCAATTATCAACGTTAGTTGTCATTGTTCAAATCTATGTCAAAGCATACCACATATTTTCCTACCTTTACCGCAACAATAATTCAATACTGTCGAAAACATCCATATAATTGCCAGAAATTTAAGAAACCTATTGATTATTACCAGCATCTAATAGCTTTGAAATGTAATCTTTAAACAGATGAAGACTTTTACGAATTGGTGCCTTTTTGGATCGACATTGTGGCCCTCTGAAAATAATGATTTATTGCTGTATGGTTCTGATTTTTATCAATTTATCTAGATGGGGTGCAACCAGCCAGGCCTGACATTCAACTAAACTTAACGTATGAAACATAATCATTTTAACAACATCAATGTATTTTATTTAAAGATGCGAATTACGTATATCGATGTATCGGAACACTACTATTTGACATTGACAACTCTTGACATTACGTACCTTACGTACGCACTTCACTAGTTCTTTCAAAATTTTCTTTTCTGCCGTGGTTAGTGTTTTTGTGAAAATCTGTAATTATTATAGATATCATTCAATGTTTTCATTAATTATTAAGTGAATCTTGTGTAGTGGTTAATTAGGGTATAATAAAGTGTAATATTTTTGTTATATATTTTTAGGTAGAATAAGGTTACCTCAAACATGGGGAAAGGAAATAATATGATTCCAAATGGCCATTTCCATAAGGATTGGCAAAGGTTTGTAAAGACGTGGTTCAATCAACCTGCTAGACGACACCGCAGAAAGCAAAACAGAATCAAGAAGGCTAAAGCCATTGCGCCCCGACCTGCTGCCGGTCCCCTACGTCCAGTGGTGCGCTGTCCTACCGTTCGTTATCACACGAAAGTTCGTGCCGGCCGAGGATTTACGCTCAGGGAAATACGGGTAAATTAGTTTTTAATGTGCATTCGACTAAATTTCAGTGTATTTTCAGCATAATTTGCATTGTTATTCTTTCTTTTGTTAGTGCAAAGATATTCGTTATAAACGATTAGTAAACTGTTAGTCAAATTGTAGCTCTAAATTATATTATATTGTTTTTCAATGAGATAATGAAAAATGTTATATTTATAGAACGATTAGCAGTCATGTTCAGTAAATTTTGGATGTAGAATTATAGAAGTTTTATGCAGCTTTGTAAGTAGATGATGTATTGATGAACTTTCATGGTTATTAACTTTTAATAGAAGAATGAAACTAAATGCAATCCTTAACTGTATTGATTGCTAGTTTATGTAATGATCGTCCTGTTTTCCTATTAACTTTATACTTTGGTGAATCCCAAGGATTAAGTATAATAAAGTTTAATATCATAAAAAGAAATAGTGCCAAAATGAAATGTAAAAATTTATGAATTAAAGTTTGTAATTTTATTTATGATAATTTATTTAGTACTCAAAAGTAGAAGTATGAATTCAGCAGCTTAGGCTCTGTTAAGATAGACAAGCTGTGTGAAACAGTTGTGCCTGATATGGCTAATTACATTATTTTAGTGGATTTACTGTTAAGGTAATCGAGATAAAATACTGGAAGGTAATGAGTCTTTTGTTTCTAGGCTGCTGGTCTCAGCGCTGCCTTTGCTCGCACCATTGGAATAGCTGTGGATCCACGTCGCCGCAACAAGTCTGTGGAATCATTACAGACAAATGTACAGAGACTTAAAGAATACAGGGCACGACTTATTCTGTTCCCTAAGGGCAAGAAGGTACTATCTTATATTCTAATCAAATACTTATGAATAATTTTTTTTTAGCTTCATAATCTTTGGGCTAAATGTAAAAGAGAAAGTGATCATTAAAAGCCATGGAAAATAGATCATTAGTGTCTGACAGAAGCTGAAGGTTTCTATAAAGCGATTTTTTTTTACCAACTATTGTATGCAGTACTCTGCGATTGAGATTGTAAAGCACAGAAATAGTGCACTTGCTTTGTTAGTTGTGTTTAAAATTCAGATTATTTCGGAATGTTATAATTTTTTACAAATTGCAAAGTAATTATAATTAGCTCTAGATCTTGTAATCGAAAAGCGCAGTAGTGCTTTGTCAAATTCATTCTGGCAATGCACTAATGTGTTTTATATAATCAACATTAACAATTATCAACAAAAGATATTCAAATTTTTATATTATTCACCTTTATAACAATTTGGAATTGATTTTCTTAGGCTTTTTAAACAGTTGGCTTCACCTGAAGGTTATCATGATAATTTGACGTAAATGGACCTTTTGTTTGACATTATAAATATTTTTTTTTCATATTTCAACTTTCTTATTTGCTTAAACTGTCCAACTATTTACGTTTTATTTTTTTAGATGTCCATTACATATTTGCTCATTGTCAGTAGGATCATAATTTTAAATTTTTATTTTCTAATTAGGTACTGAAGGGTGAGGCAAATGAAGAGGAACGTAAACTGGCGACACAATTGCGTGGACCCCTAATGCCTGTGCAACAACCAGCTCCCAAGTCTATTGCCCGCGTCATTACTGAAGAAGAAAAGGACTTCAAGGCTTACCAATACCTTAGAGGGGTATGACGCTATTTTACTAACCTTATGTAACCAAATGTAAATTATTTATTAGACAAAATACTTAACATGTAAAAGGGAAGTTATACATAATTAATTATTAATAATACTTAATATGTTAAAAGGAAGTTATACATTATTAATTATTAATTGAATTTACCACGATCAACAGAATATCTCTTAATATTTGTTATAAACATATAACATATAAATGCCTGTAAGCATCTTTAACATCATCATTTAAGATTCTCACAGGATCTTTATTCAAGATTTAAACATCAATGTTCATAGTTACTGCACATTATATTAGACTTGCACCAAGAAGGAAATGGCATAGATATGACCCAAAGTCCCAAACTATATAATAAACACTAGGCCACACTGATCAATTTATTGGAATAATGTTTCTAATTGAATTGTTTTTTATTTCAGGCTCGCTCCATTGCTAAGCTGGTCGGCATTAGGGCAAAGAGATTGAAGGATGCTGCTGAGAATCCTGATGACGTCACTAAGGCCCCGACTGCTGCTAAGGAAGCTAAGGCTAAGAAGTGAAAAATAAAGTAATCTAACAGATCTATAGGACTTTTATTAAATGCCTATCCATAATATTATATAGGTCAAATCGGCCAATAACAACCAGCAACCAATTTCAATTCTCACTATTAACTGTAAAATGTAACTAAAATAAATATCAAGTCCTCAGTTAAAAAGGATAAAAGGCTTCAGCCTACAGTTTTTGTATGTGCCCTGGCATACCTACAAGACCTCTATTTTGAAATCTAGTGTAACTGAAACTGGTATGCGCTTAAAAATAGGAGTAGACACAAAATTGTTCAACTATATTTTCGGACAGAATTTCCACTTACAGATAAAATTTCAGAATGCAATATGTTAATGTAGAGCTTTCACTTAAATTTGATTTGATTATTTAACACTACCTTCTTTTACATTAATAATTTTAAAAACGAATTAGGCATTTATAAGAAAACATTAATTCTTAACAATTCCAAAAAAATTAAATAACTATATAGAAACTAAATATGTATAACAGCCCTGGATCTTCAATTATTTTTAGGCGAGGCAAAAACTTAAAAATGCCGCACCTGCCCACTTGAATAAAATTGAAGCCAAACATTTCAGCCATCAGATGTGCAATAATTGGTGGTCATTTAAAACGTAGCTATACATGTCAAGAGTTTCACTTCCTATTGACTAGGCATCCAAATAGTCAAAGTTAAACCAATGATGAGTTGTGCATTCGTATGCAAGGTTTGAATTTGCCGTTCTCTGAACTTGCCTCCTGGGACATAGGCCCCGGCTTGCCCCCTCTAAATCCGGAGCGGATAAAATACAATAGAAAATAACCCCAACTATGACGTAAGTAATTCTTACGATTCTATAAATATAATAGTAGTGTCCTTAAGCAAGCTACTTGGTCGCTAATGGCCAGTGAGAAACAGTCTTAAATTCCTATACTGTGCTAACAGTACTTATTTAAAATTTAATAAGAATCTTGAGGTTCCCAATTCCACTAATACATGAAGCATGTGAGCTTCATGTATTAGTGGAATTGGATTGAATTGAATTAGCTCACATTAAGTATCAATAATTTTCTAATCTGCTAGCAAGTCGGTAAAAAAAAAAGTAACCTTTCATTTCTATCTAGGAAATGAGACACCTCGTCAATGTCACCGCCGTCCACTTATTTTGTCTTACATAGCCTTTCGCTGCCTCGCTGTCAGTACGTATTTAATTAACGCACACAAGAAAGCGTACTCGCCTACTTTGTGTTAGCTCATAATATACATATGTCCGAAAATACAATTACTGTAATTTGTGTAATGTCTATTGGAATATATTTCATCATTGCAGTATTTATTTTTCTCTTTCCTTTTAAGTCATTTTTTAATTTTTATATCATGCCAATTAGTTTGCTCACTTGGTAAATCAAATGGTAACTTATGAGTTTATATAGCTTTAAAATAGCTAAACTGCAGTTAATAGCTGAGCTGAAGCTATTAGTGTGTACATGAAAAATAGTATAGTAAAATATTAGTAACTAGCTGCGCCACGCGGTTTCATAAATAGCCTTCCTCAATAGATGTACTATTCAAAACAAAATTTTTTTTCAATTCGGACCAGTCGTTTCTGAGATTAGCGCGTCCAACCAAACAAACTCTACTGCTTTATAATATAAAATATTAGTGATTTATGTATTTTATTCACAAAGTCCACAGCTTGTACAATCAATTTACGCGCTAAACTTATAATATAGGTCTTGAAGTAAATAAAAGTAATCTATACATATAAATAAAATTGAAGTGTCTGTTTGTAATATGAAAATAACATTTTTCTACCAAATGCATATAAATATATACATAATACCGATAACAAAAAAACAATTAAAAAAATTTTTGTCTGTCTGTCTGTCTGTTTGTTCCGGCTAATCTCCGAAACCGCTGG